>SNQJ01S0245559.1:0-13187 GCA_010110895.2 Picea sitchensis | reverse complement strand
CGTCATCAATACAAAGCACCCTTTTTGCGAAACAATCTACCAAAGCTCGATGAGCTGCTAACCAATCCATTCCAATGATTAGGTCATACGCCCCAAGAGAAGTGACATATACCTTCAACCTGGTAGTGCACACTCCTAGGTCTACTATACAATTATCGACACTAGGTCCTACAGCTTGTTTTTCCCCCGAAGCCATCTCGACTTGTTTAAAGTCATCGTACTCGTAGGCTGCCAGCCCACTCTTTTCTAATGCAGATGGTGAAATGAAACTATCTGTCGCACCAGAATCAAACAAAATCTTAAAATTAACATGATTTAGCGTACCTGACGACTCCACCATGGTGGATTGATGTTCGGCCTGGCGGTTATTAACCGCTGCGTAAATTTGATGGTTGCCACTTGACCTCCCTATTGGTGCCTTTCCTCCTCTATGCACAAACCCTGACTGTAACTCTGGACAGTCTCGTTCGTAATGGGGTCCTTCGCATCTCCAACAGGCAATACGAGATTGAACCGGTGCACTGTTATGTGACTGATTCCTAAACGAGTTCCTTCCTCTGGAACCCCTGCCCCTACTAGTTGTTCCTAGAGATGGTCGTGGACCTATCTATACCATTGGCTATGATCGAGATGCTGCACTAGTTTCCATTGAAATCCTTGCAACTACTGTCCTTGGTACGAACTTGTTACCATAAGGCGATGGCCTTGAGCCCCCTCCCCTAGGAAATTTCCTCGAGGTCTTTCCTACGAATCTAGGGTGATGTGGAAATGTCAATCTTGTACCTCCTGTTAAGTTCATGTGTTCTTCCACATAACACGCACTTTCTATCGCCTCCGCTACTGAAGATGGTTTCCACATCCGCACCATAGCTCTTAGTTTCGGGTTCAATCCATAAATGAAGCACTCTGCTTGTCGCTGGTCATTGTCCATATACGAAATGTATTTGACCAGTTCCATAAACTTGATCTCGTATTCTTCCACAGTCTTGTTTCCTTGTACTAAGGCATGAAATGCCCCTACCTGTTGCTCCTCATAGTAATCCGGCAGATACTTCCTTCAGAACCTCTCCTCGAAAAGTTCCCAAGATACTGTGTCTGGGGTAAGGTGTAGTTGTCTTTCTAAGTTGCCCCACCAGTTTAAGGCGCTCTCTCTTAACTGGAAAATTGTGATCTTTGCCTTCGAGTTGGATGCATATTCCCTTAAGGCAAAACACCTTGTCATGCCTTCCAACCATGCTTCCGCGCATTCATTGGCGCGACCTACGGCAAACTCCAGAAGTTTGATCTTCTGCAATTCTCGTGTGATGTCTTCAGGTGGAAATTCTCCCCTTGAGTTCCTTGATGCTTCTGTATTACCTTTTCCAGATGGTGGGGCTTCCACTTCAATCCCTGTTGGTTGGCGCCCCTTTAAAGTTTCGTTAATGGCTTCCAACGAGCATAGTATGAGGGCTAGTTCGGGTGATGGTGGTGGTGGTGTTGGTGGTGTCGGTGGTGCCGGTGACGACACTCCCCTTCCTCGACCCCTTCGAGTCCTGGCCATATTGTATGACTTAACCTGGATCATCCCAAAGTTATCCGGGTGAGTTCAAGGACATTTCAAATTGGTGCTACTTAAGCTTAGAAACAGGGTTAGGCATAAGTTTTCTTTACTTGTCTATAAACAGACATTACTCCATCAGGGGAATTGGCTAGGTTTGGGTTAGGATTAAGAGTCTAAGCTTTGTCAACATCAAGTTTTAAGGTAGATTAACCTTATACTTAAATAAATACTTAATTAATTTAAGTGATTCTCAACCCAATTAACCTTTCATTAATTTATACTATCTTGACCTTATTTATACTAAATTATTTAATTTATTTTATATTATTCTTAATAATTATAAAAATTAGTTTAAACGGGCACACAGAATTTGGGCATGCCTGGGTTCCACATGCTCGTCTGGGTTCCTCAAGCTCCCTCGTATCTAGCCCCCAAATTCTACACCTGTCAGCCTTTCCACCCTCTACGCGTCATTCCTCTATCTCACTTTCTCAATCGCTGGGACTTTCCTCACATCGGTCTTCATCCACCACAGGTCTGCCTCTGCTCTGCTCAGAGATCTCCAGAATCTCCCTTGCCATGGATCACATCCCTGCCATTGTTCTGAGCACCTTACTAGTGCTGGGTATTGCCATATATGCTTCAGTTCGTTTTACAATAACAGAGTACATTGATGTGGCCACTGACAAGATCCAGGACCTGGAGTCCAGTCTCCTTGAAATATTGGGAATCAATCCCTTGTCTGTACACTTTGCGGAGCTCGCCCTCAGCTACGGTAAGAGATACGATTCCGTCCGCATGTCATGCACAGTTTCAATACCTTCCTTGAGTTAATTGAGTCAAGAATCTGCATAAACCTTCCTTACTTTATGGTAATGAATGGTGATTTCCTCTTTTGAAACAAAATAATTTCTTGTAATTCCAGCTCTGTATAGATTTTGGTGTTCTACCTTCAATTTATTTCATTTATCTTTATCAATTTGTTCGTCTGTGCATATGCATGTAGTTATACGTGTAAATATATATAGTCTTATAGGTATATAGGATCGTTCAATTTCATCGACTGAGCCTAAGCGACTCTTTGGAATTTCCTCCGGAATTCACTATCAAATGCCTCAATCCACAGGCCTTATCTTCCCTCATCGCTGTCTCTACACCTATTGTGGCTTATCCTCGACTCTGTATCGGAGTTCGGGGTTTCAGACTTTTCACAGTCACGATCCCCTTACCTCTCCAATTCCTGATTCACGATGGGCTCAATTTCTAAGAGCTAGCCCCTTAATGACTATACCTTGGTCTATATGACCGTGGCCACTTATTTTCCTATCGGGATTTTGTGCTCAACTTTCCCGATGGGTTCTTTTCTTCGTTAGCCCCTTCGCTTATGCGCTTGGCCCATATGACCTGCCTCCATGACCGTGGACACTTATTTTCCTATCGAGATTCAAGGTTTCAGAGTTTATGATGTCAACGAGCGCACGTTCTTAGGATTCCCGATCCCCGATCTCTGATGCCACCTATCGTTAACTCCTGGCAAGGTTGGACCTTCTGACACCTGTCCTCACTTAAACACTATGGTTGTGGGACCCATCGCGTTTCAGGATTTCACGACTTCTCCGGTCGTGATTCCTTTGTATGTAGGAAACCTGAAATGCCAAACCCTGAGCTCTTTCAGATCCTTGGACACGCGTCCCTCGGATCAACGGTTATGGTGGTGTTGGGAACTCGCAAATTGTGATTTCGTTGCGTGAGTGTTTCACTACCCCAGAACTCCCGATATCCCAAACTCCGAACTATCCAGGATCTTTCACCACGTGTCCTTGTTGATGGATGGTCCTGATCACCTCTCGCTGTTTTGGGGTTTCGAACTTTGCGGTTTCGAAATGCAAAGGTTTCGTGTCCATGAAATCCCTGATACGCCGATTCCCAATTTTCCGATGGGTTCTCGATGGTTGCCACCTGTCCCACAGATGGACGGCTCTGATTGTATCGGGATTTTCCCACGGATTTCCTGACTCTTCCCGAATGACGGACACCTATCATCCTCTCGACTCTAGTGGTCCCATAACGCTTACGTCATCGTCAGGATATCGCAGATCGTGGTTCCCAACTATGAGGTTTCTTTGTCTTTGAAAACCTCGATTTCCCGATGATCAATATCCTGACTCTCACGCGATCTCTGCCACGTGTCCTTCCAGATGGACGGTCCAGATCGCTTCTCACTGTTTCAGGATTTCCGATACCGATGTGCCTAAGTCCATGGGATTCCCGATTCCCGATTCCTGACTTTCTCCGGATCTGCGACACGCGTCCCTCAAATTGAATGGCTCCGATCATGTCGAGAAATCACGGATCGTGATACCTTTGTGCAAGAGTTTTATGACTCCGGAAACCCCGATATGTCGATCTCTGACTCTGCGAGATCTACTGACATGTGTTCTTTCTGTTTGGACGGCTCTAATTCCGTCGGGAAATCACAGATCGCTATTTCCTAATACAACGACTCTACACTCCTGAAATTCCTGATGGTAAAATACCGACACCTCCCCAAAACGCTGACACGTGTCGTGCCGAGATCGAAGGCTAGGATCCATTCTTGGGATTTCGAGAACCTCAAGGTCTCGATTTTCTAACTCAAAAAACCTCGATGACTCAGATTTCCCGATGACTCTTCCGAGACTCCTCCTATGCACGCTAGGGCTTAAACCCCGCATAACTTTTCTAGATCTAATGGTTGATGAGATTTCACCTGAGATCTGACGACACAGATCTATTCTCTCGTGTAATAGACAACTCTTCTTTGGAAAATCGATTAGTTGCATGAAACGCCACATGGTGTACAAATTTCTTTCTTTTGGCACAGTCGAAATTTGTATGGGTCTAATGTTCCGAAGATTCTTCATTATTTAAAATTTTACTGAGGCCAATACAGGCAACTGGTTTACGCTGTTCCTGCGTAATATAAGTCTGCTAAGTTTCCTTTTTCAGCCTGTGCATCGGCAGTTCCCCATTTAGGTAAGTTCGAGGTAGAGTAGGCCTTTTCAAGGTCTTGCAAATGTCTTTTTCATTTTATTTAGTATAATTTGTGTAATTATTGGATCTTACCAGTCTCAAGCCTTTGACAGAAGCTTTCCATGACATTTTCATCAGTTTCAGGTGTTTCTTCTACCCGAAACTTCATTAACAACATTGCTCAGATAAAATTAAATTATGACTTTTCTTTTCCGTGCTAAATAGCTTGGATACCCTACTGTATCATATATCAGTCTCATTTAGTCAAACTGAACGTGTATCTCTTACAGGTTAAGCGTGGCTGGAGTTAACACTCCGGGTTTCGGCCCTTAAGCCCCAGATTTCGAACTAAGACGCTCTGATACCATATGTAATGCCCCTATAATTCTAAGCATCATTAAGTTTGCTAATCATTTTAAGAAAGTAAACTGAAACAAAACTTCATAACATGATATTGACTTTTATAACATCAACTTCAGTATCTTGGATTTATCAATAAATACTAAATTATTTATAGTATGAAATAAATACACAACCTAACAAGTACCTGGATCTGATGCTAATTTCCGTTGCCTCTTTGCTTTTCTACTGCCTTTCTGCTCCCTGCTACACAGATCAACCCTGCCACAAACAGGAAAATAACTGCCCAAAACTACTCTCCTCCCTGCCAACTAGGAAAACTACCTAGCTCCAAGATATCTACGGATATCCTGGCCCTCCGTGCCCAAAACCTCTAGCAACTCAGTGCCTCCCCTGATCAAAAGTCACAGTCCAGAACACTCTGTCCCTTGCTCACAACAAGCCAAAAGTCCACAAAATACCACAAGCTCACAGCCAATACCACAGTGCACAGAAAATCGCTGCTCACAACAAAACACAGACCACAGCATCCATTCCATCCCCCTCCCATCGAATGGTGCGCACATACCCCTCTTCCCATCCCTTATTCCTCCCTGCCGACTCACGCAGTTATTCCTTCAACCACCCCCCGTCCTCCGTCCTTCATCATGAGTTATTGTTTTATCTTCTCGGGATCCATGGCTATCCCTCTCTGCATACACCACCATTTTATATCATTTTTCATTGATCTTTTAATTTTACTTCACAGGTCATTAAATGTGATCTGTAGTTTGAATTATTACTCAGTTAACCATAATTAAATTTTGTTAATTAATTTTACTTTATAATCTTAAGCATGTATTTAATTAGGGTCGTTACACTTTAGGGGGAAGGGTTACACTTGTAAAAGTTGTTCTAGAAAGCATACCTGTGTATTGGATTTATTTTGATAAGACGCCAAAAAGTATTCTAAACAAAATTAGAAGGAGGATGTTTATTTTCCTGTGGATTGGTCAAAAAGTAAAAGAAGGGATGCATTTGGTAAGTTGGAAAAATATTGCAAAACCAAAAAAGTCAAGAGGGTGGGGTATTAAAAATATTTTTTCTTTTGGAAAATCTCTGGTGGGTAAAAGTATGTGGAGGTGCCTTATGGTTCCTGGTCTATGGCATGATGTGATACATAAAAAATACCTTAAGAAGAAAACTGTTGCTGAGTGGTTCAGGGAAGGATGGAAAAATTGGACCGATATTTCAAATAGTTGGAGAGCACTCACATCATCAATAACTATTATAACTGATTGGTTGGCCTGGAAGACTGGAAATGGGAGGGAAATCAGAATTGGAGTTGATCCAATGTTTGGGTCCCACTCATATTATAAACTCTCAAGGAATATCCTATATGCACTGAACAGACAAGGTATAGAATTCATTGCACAAGCAGGGACAATTGATTTGGAGGACACAATTCATGCAAATTGGAAAAATGATGAGACTTTAGGACTGGAAGGAGAAAAAAAAGAGGAATGGAATAAATTTGTTAAGGGCTTAGTTGGTTCATGATTTGAATTAAATAATGAAAAATATACCTTATTGTGGTCTTGGGATACTAAAGGAGGATAGGTAAATTCCAATCAAGCTTATGAAGTACAATTGATGGATGATATGGAGGAAGGACCAACATTCTGGTATACTGAATTTTGGAAGTGGTAGTTACCTCTAAAAGTCAAACTTTTTATTTGATTAATGCTTGAACAGAAAATTATTACATGGCAAAATTTGGTCAAAAGAGGTATAATTGGGCCTAGTAGATGTGCTCTATGTGGGAACAATGAGGAAACAATGTATCATCTATTTGTGGAATTCAGTTTCACCAAATACATTTGGTTTGAAATTATAAAGGAATTAAAACTATTTAGTACTTGGGAAGGAGGACAAATTGTTGAATATTTACAAAATTGGATAAGGAAGATGGAAAACTAGGAAGAAATCCCTTGTTATATATGTTGGTAGATTTGGAAGCACATGAATCTGGTTATTTTCGAAGATCTTCCTCCTACTCTAATCAGGGTATGGAACAGTATAGTACATGACTTGGGAGAAATAAAAAAATCACAACCCACTAATCTTAGTAGGATTGATAGGCCTCATATACTTTACTGGGATCTGGCAGTGGGGTTCTTTGATGGTGCCTCATAAGACAAGGGTGATAAATTTGGGGTTGGTTATTTTTTAAAATGTCCATTTTTGGGTACATTCAGAATCAAGATGAATTATGGTAGAGGAACTAACACTGGGGGTGAAATCCTAGCCTTGTGGTGTATCTTATTTTTTTCATGCTATAAAAAAGGTAATAAGGTTACAAATGGTAGGTGACTCAAAGATTATTATTGATTGGTTTCTAATGAAAAAAATCTACAGGTGGTCTCTCTGCAACCTTGGATGAAAAAAATTCGAGTGTTGAGTGGGAGTTTCCAATAACTAAAATCTCAACACATATATAGAGATTATAACAAGTAATTTGACCAACTCTTAAAAGAAGTTTTATTATTGGGCGAGGATGGAATATATTATGCAGTGGGTACATAAGTACAAACACAGAATTTCAAAATATTATATATCAGTTAATATAACATTGATGCAAGGTTTAAGAAACTGGTATTTTTTGTATTTTGAACTTGGCAAGTAAAAAAAAGAGGATATATACAACAAATTTGTAGCTAAAAGTTTACAATTTACCAGAGTAAAATGTAATGCGATCATAACTTACTTTTCTTAGTTTTTTTTTAAGCTGTAAAAAAGGAACTTAAAGTGATGTTTGTAAAAGACTATTTATATTTTCTAATATAAGCATTTTTTGCTTATTGAAGAAAAAAGAAAAGCTCTTCTATTTCCTCTTTTCCCAAAAGTGATTCTTACCTCGATATGTTTTTATGGAGAGAATAGTAGTATATCTTTGGATTGATTATATATATATATATATATATATATCCTAAATTTGAAAATGCAATAAATATATTTAATTTAGTTTTGATTAATGATAGTATCAACATAATTATAAATGTCTAATTTGAGAATATTTTTCTCCTTGTAAAATAATACAATGATTTGTTTATATTACTAACTTTTAGGTTGATAGTTATAATATGTAAATAAATATTTCTACAAGTTGTCAATGAATTTGAGTCAACGATGAAGAATCTAACATAAAAGAAAAAAATGAATAAAAAAAAAGAACCATAAATAAAAAGAAGAAGAATCTCATACTCTAGTTTTGAGGAGATTGGGTTGGGAAATAAGGTAACTAAAATGGTACGTTCCACCCTATTTTCATGCTAGTTATTCTTTATGTATTAATTTTTTATTATACCATGGTTATTAGGAAGGCAGTGGATTCAAAGGATAGTAAACTTTTGACTAAGGCCATGGTTGAAAATATGGTTGCCTTGGATAAGAATGATGCTTAGGGTCTAAATGAGTTGCCACCTAGAGGGATTTGGATAAATCCAAAGTTTTCTTAGTAGAAAAGGGATATTCCCAAATAGAGAGATTTGATTTTTGTGTTTCTTTTGCTCCTCTTGCTAAATTAAATTCTGTTAGATTTGTTTTGTCTATTATTTCTTCTTTTGATCTTGACGTAGAGTATATGAATGTCAATACAAAATTACTACATGGATATCTTGATGAATAAATCTACATGAAACAATGATAAGGTTTTGTAGTGAAGGGAAAATAATGAGTTGGTTTGAAAGCTGAAAAAGTCCCTATATGGATTAAAACGATTTCCAAGAATGTGGTATCATAAGTTTGATACTTATATATTGGGATTTGGTTTCTCAAGAAGAAAAGTTGATCATTGTGTGTATTCCAAGCTAGTTGGAGATCATTTTATTTATATGGTATTATATGTCGATGATCGAAAAAAAAAAGGAAATAATCAAGGACATCAAAACCTAATTGTCTTATGAATTTGATATAAAAGATCTTGGTGCTACAAATTTGATTTCATGCATAGAAATTAAAAGATATTTGGGAAACATGAAACTTTGGTTGAATGGGAGGACATGTGTTGAAACAGTACTACAAATTTTTAATTTGTTGGAATGCAAATTGATCAAGGTCCCTATTCCTATTTGTGTAAAGTTGTTAGTGGAGGAGTTTCCCAAGACACAAGAAGAGGAAGAGGACATGTCCTACGTTCCCTATGCTAGTCTTGTTGGAGCTTTAATTTATGCATTGTTATATACTAGATGAGACATTTCCCATGCAGTGAGAGTTTTGAGCAGGTATATGTCAAAACTAGGGAATGAGCATTGGACAACTATAAAGAGGAGTTTTAGGTATTTACGTGGCACTGTAGATTATGCAATCTACTACCAAGGAAGACATGAAATAGAAAAAAGGTTAGATGCACATGGATTTTTTGATACATACTCAGTTGAGATCTTTATCATAGAATACATACAAGTGGTTATGTGTTTAATGTATTAGGAGGAGAAATCAGTTAGATGAGGAAGATAAAGGTTGTAGTTGTGCTTTCAATTACAGAAGTTGAATACATGGAAATCACTCAAACAAGTAAGGAAGATGCATTGTTATAGAGATTGTGTTTCGGTATTGGATTTATACAATAATCTATAATGTTACAATGTGATAGTCAAAGTGGAATATTTTTTTCAAAGAATCTTGCTTATCCTTCTAAAATGAAGCATAGTGATGCTCAGTACCACTTTGTGAGAGACATTGTTGAAGACATGAAGGTGTTATTGGTGAAGGTTGACACTTTGAAGAATGTTGCAGACTCAGTGATGAATTTTGTTAGTACTGGGAATTTCTCTTATTATAGAGAAGCAATGGGAATTGTTTCCATGAATTGTTGATATTATATGCCCCCTATTTGCGAAATATTCTAAGTTGTAAAAATGGGAAAAACTCCCTTAGTCTGGTGTTGGACTTTCGTCAAACACTTTGCAAACTTCTGTAAATGATGGTTGTAGGTGAAATTTGAATGGACTGCAGTATTTTTCTTGGTTTTGCGAGCTGTTTTATTGGTTTTCTAATCCCTTATACCTCCCCAAATAAGTGTCAAGTGTATTATTTCGACATTGGATAAAACCCATAAAATAATGATAAAACATTCACATCTCAATGAGCAAATTTGCTAAACTCTGGTTGTTTTTATTTAATAATAATGTTGAACCAATGACAGTCAAAATGAGGTTAAAATACCTCTCAAAGATGAAGGAAAGATCTGCTGTTAGAAACTTGGAACCAACCAAAAACACACAAAGCCCTGAGAAAGCATCCAAAACTGTCCCCACGAATTGATGGAAGAGGGGTGACTCATATATTTAATGTCCAACCATCTGATTTAGTGTTATAGCAACCCCAAGCTTGATGATAATCCTCTCACCCTGCAACGAATAGCCCTCTAATGGAGGTCACCCACAACATCCTCCCTTTTCGGTCATTCCACATGGCTCCAACAAGGAACACGCAGCTACAGGAGAAGAGAGGCACGACCAACAAGGAGGAAACACGCAGCTACAGAAGAAGATGATCAGCAAGGATCACAAACCAATCCCACCACCAGCAAGAAGTACCAAGACTTGAGAAGATGCAAACTTGTCCCCTAGTAGACCACACATAGCAGAAAAATAATGGATGCGTCAAGCTCAAGGGAAAACGCCGAACTTCTCCACACGTGCCAAAGATAAAATGCTCCCTCTTTTCCAATCGACAAATGAAATTCTTCCCTCGATGAAGATCTTCGGACCACAATGCCAATACCTACAAATGAGAACCTTGAATGGCTCCTCCAATCTCACGGCTAGGGAAGATAGTTTCACTGCCGAATCTGAGCACCGATATGGGTTTCCAGCTAAAACCCTCACTAGCTCTTCGAGCTCTTCACCCAAACTCAATTTTCAAAATGAATAGTTCATAATCCCTTTTCCACCTCCAACCGTCCTTTTTATTCTTTCACTTTTCTTTTTCTCCATTAAAATATTCATTTAATTAATAGTTGGAGAGAAATACCCTCAAAGAGGGGTTTAATATTAATAAACTCACTTTTCCTAAGTTTTCACTTTGTAATTCGAAAGTGACTTTACTAATATCATTTCCCTAACTCATCTGTCTAATGGTTTACGGGAAACTGTGTAAACCACCACGATAGTCTGACTGCTTAGGGAGAATGGGACATTACAGTCCTCCCCGCCCAAATTTGCTTGTCCTAAAGCAACTTCAAACCTGGAAAATGTAACACCTGCTCATTTTCCCAAGTAGCATCCTCCACAGGTAGATCCTTCCATTTCACCAAAAACTCGTTGACCACCCTGTTTGGAGCTTCCTCTCCCGTACCTGTAGAATCTCTTCAGGGTTTGTGGCCAACCATCCCTCGTCATCCAGAGGGGGTAACTCATGTGAGGCAACCACCTGTTTTCCTATTACCTGCTTAAGGCACGATACGTGAAACACGTTGTGAATCTTGCTCCCCTCAGGTAGATCTAGTTCGTATGCAACCTGCCCCACCTTCCGAGCTATCCTGTAAGGCCCATAATAGTGAGGTTTTAGCTTCTCAACCCCCTTCTGCTTCAATGAATATTGATGGTATGGATGTAGTCACAGGAACACTAAATCTCCCACCTCGAATGAGCACTCGGTTCTGTGCCTGTCCGCATACATCTTCTGCTGATTCTGGGCCACCCTCATGTTCTCCTTCAAAGCTCTCAGAATATCCTGGCTATCCTGTATCCAATCTCTGGCCTTTGGTGCCCTACTATCACCGAATACAATGTCTGCAAAGGTCATGGCCTCGTAGCCGTAGAGTGCCCGAAAAGGGGTCATACCAATGGACATGTGATGGGTGGTATTGTAACAATACTCCCCTAGGTGTAACCACTTCACCCAAGCTCTCTGCTGCCCTGAAATGTAATTCCGCAAATAACCTTCCACCCACTTGTTCATGATCTTTGTCTATCCGTTAGTCTGCGGGTGGTAACTAGTGCTCGGTCTCAACTCGATACCTACCAACCTGAAAAGATCCTGCCAAAAACCTCCCATGAACCTGCTGTCTCTATCACTGATGATGGTTTTGGGCAACCCATGCAAATGGAAAATCTCCCTGAAGAATAGCTCGGCCACCTGTGCTGCTAAATAGTCCGAAGGAATAGCGAAGAAGTGGGAAAACTTGGTGAGCCTATCCACCACGACATAAATGCTATCCTTCCCCTGCACCCTGGGTAACCCGGTGATGAAATCCATGGAGATGCTTTCCCATTTCTGATTTGGAATGGGCAATGGATGTAATAATCCAGCTAGGTGGGTGTGCTCCCCCTTGTTCCGCTAGCAAACTCTGCACTCCTGAATGTGCTTCAGTATGTATCCCTTGAGGTTCTTCCAAGTGAACCTCTCCTGAACCTGCCTATAAGTCTTTAGGAACTCCTGGTGTCCTGCTAATGGTGAGTCATGGGTTGCCTGCATGATCTTTTGCCTGATGTGCAAACCTGGAACCAAATAAATTTGGTCTTTGTAGTAGATGACATCATCCACCACTCTGTACCTGTCATCTGTAACCTCCCCATCCAAAACCTCACAAGCAAACTTGTTCTTGGAATACTCTACCAGTAGAATACTCTTCCAGTCTTCCGATATGTCCATCAAGGATAGAGTAGGGGGCATCCTAGAAAGAGCGTCGACTACCACATTGTTCTTCCCCTTCACATACTCAATCTCAAAATCGTAGGCCTGGATCTTACTCACCCACTTTTGTTGTCTGTCATTTAGCTCCTTCTGCTCCAAGAAGAATCGGAGGTTGTTGTGATCTGTCTTAACCTTGAACCTGTTGCCCACTAGATAGTGCCGGAATTTGGCCAATGCATGCATGATGGCCAACATCTCTTTATCATAAATAGAGTAGAGCTTCTCGTAATCCCTAAGCTTCTGACTCTCGAAAGCTATGGGATGATTCCTCTGCATAAGCATGGCTCCAATACCCACTCCTAATGTATCGCACTCCAACACGAAGGGTTGGGTAAAGTCTGAAAAAGCTAAGACCGGGCACGAACTCATGATGTCCTTCATTCTGTCGAAGACTGCCTGTGCCTCATCTGTCCACTCAAAGGCCCCCTTCTTGGTCAAATCTATTAGTGGGGCTATCAACTGAGAAAAACCCTTCACATACCTCCGGTAGTAAGTGCACAAGCCCATGAATCTTTTTAACTATGTAGTGTTCCTCGATGGAGGCCAATCACAAATCACTTGGATCTTGTCCCAGTGTACCTGCACTCCCTGAGCT
>SNQJ01S0245557.1:0-13187 GCA_010110895.2 Picea sitchensis | reverse complement strand
CTTCTTTGGGTTTATCAATTGATTGAAGGTGGAAACTTAAATCAGGAGAGATGGACATTCCGATTGATCCATGTGCTTCGTCATTCCTATTATCCCATTTGGATTTCTTATCAGCATCAATGGGTGTTGTTTCATTTCGCAAGGTAATCTGGTACAAGCCTTTACTTCTTAATAAATCCTCCATATGAGATTTCCATTGGAAGTAGTTGGTGTTGGTAAGTAAGAGATTACTTGTAGAAGCCATATTAAATATGCAGATAATATGGATTTAAAGACTGCAACTGATGATCTGAATGGAAAGATTTCAAAAAGTTATGCAGTTTTAAAAAACGACACTTAAAACGGACTTTGGATGTGAAAGTTATGCCCTTTTTAAAAAAAGGGCATAAACGATAACCAAAGGACCACGTGGTGGTGTAAATTGCTTTATGAAGTGACCCACTTTTATAAAGAGAAGTGAGGATCACTTTTACAATGAAGTTACATCATGCAAAATAAATAACTCTAAAATAAAATATTAAAGTTACTTATAGTGATTCACTTTTATACTTGAAGTGAAATACACTTTACAATTTTAGCATGATTTTTTTCAAAAAAAGTAACAAAAGAGAGACTTGAACTCAAGACCTCTTACTTAATAAGGCAACTTTTAACCAAATGGTCTAGCAAAAAATATTGTATTGTTTCGAAAGAGGATTGGGGGTGTTGTTGTTTTTGTTGTTGTTGTGGAAGACGACCTTGGAGAGCATGCTCAAAAAAATCTATTTTCACACAAGAAAAAAATTTCGCTTCTCGATGACAACAAGGGTTAGATCTCAGTTAGTTTACCCAGAAGATGCACCTTTTTCTATCTGTTTCTGATTTGCCAAGATTGCACAAGGCATGAGGCAAAGAGCATATGCAGATCTAAAAGAGTAGAAACCCAGAAACAAATAATATCAAACCAAAATAATACTTTGCAAAAATTTAAAAAAAGTGTATTCAGGCTTTATACCTCCGGATCTAACTGTAATGGATGTATCTTGGGCAAACATAAACCTTTTCGAGTGAAAAAAAAGTGTTCCTAACTGAAATGAGTGCTCTGAATGCAATGGAACAATCCTCTTGGCCCATGATTATATGGAAATGACAGAAAATGGAGATGAGACAACTCAGCTTCATGATCTCGATCTACAACAGGAGCGGGTCTTCAAACAGGATCTGATACCATGTTCGACAAAACAAGTATTTCAACATAGGACAAACACCTTCAATAACCACTCACATAGCTAGATCAAATATCAACACATCGATGTTTTCACATGGTAAAACCCCTACGGGGAAACATCCATGGCCCCAACCAACGCGACCACTTGGAGCAGTTTATTAATGCAAAGAAAAAAATTACAGGGAGATTTTACAAGAGAGTTTCTCACAATCGATCATTGGAAAATGACCCTCCATGATATTTAAATAGAGATCATGGACCAATCGGGTGTTAAGCCACAGATCAATGGTCGTTAAGATCAAGGAGAGTATGAACCGTTAGATCACTCTATGTCGGGAATATATCATGACCATCGAATTTTCTAACTACAAATGCATACTAATGCATACTAAAGAAACACACTAAGAAACACACTTTTACCTAACGACACATTAGACCAATTAGATCTTAACTAACTCCTAGGTGTCTAAATATCCTAACAAGGACATGATCTCACCATCAGGTTACCAGAAGTCAAGGGAGAGGCGTCAGAGGACCCTGAGAAGCACTTGTTCATCTGTGAAAAGATCTGGGAAGCAAAACAGATCACAGATGAGGACACTAAACTTGAAAAGTTAGCCATCACGCTAAGAGATTGCGCACTGGATTGGTACATGAGATTAGCTGCAAATAGTCCACTAGGAACAACCAGAACGATTGTGGATATCAAGAAGTTGCTGATAAATGAATTCTAGAAGCCTAGCTCAGAGGATCAATACATGAATGAGATGATGGAGATCAGGTATAAACCAGGAGAATATGTCTGGGAGATAGACCAGATATTCAAATGATTGAAGGGAAAGTTGTAGTATGTCATGAAAGATATGAATTATAGGAATTTGTTTGTCGATTCATTTCTACCACATTTGAAATACCCCTTAAGACAACAAAAGTTTCAGACCTAGGAAAAGGCCCTACAGGAAGCCTTGCAACTAGAAGAGAACCAATAGCAACAAACATATCAAGCAATAAAGGAGCTCAAGGAATACCTAAATAATCTAACTTTTCAATTAAACCAAAACAGGGGTAAGGACAACAAAGAAGTTGTTTGGGGTACCACATGTAGGACAGAAGGACACCACAAGAACAAATGCCCAACATTCACGCAGTACATGGAAATGAGATTGCCAAACCCTTTACCATCAGGAGGACTATCGTGTGAGATTTGTAAGACACAAGGGCATGATCCATATCACTGCCCAATGATGTAGAAATACTAGACAGTGCCTAAGAGTTCATATTGCAACTTTTGCAAGTCAGTAGGCCATGATGACAAAGATTGCAAGACAATGGATCTGATGAGGGAAAGAACATCAGACACCTATAGGGTGTAGGAAGTAATGATGACAGGGAAAGCTGCACCACAGTTCAACCAAGCACCAGCCCCATATAACACCGTGCCACAACAATATAACACTATGCAACTGCAGTACAATACCGCGCAACCATAGTATAATCCTGCACAATATAACCAGGTGCCATAGTACAACACACCGCGATGAGATCAAGCTAGCTACAGAGGTGGAGGACGAGGTAGAGGAGGATTTGGAAGAGGCAGAGGACCGATGGTATTCCATAACTTTTAAAAACTAGGAAAATATGCAAGAGATTGTCCACTTCCACCTGTGACATGTATGTATTGTCGTGCATCTGATCATGACACAGAAGACTGCCCGACACTATGGGGAAAGATCCAAGAAAAGATCAATCAGAATAATCATAATGTTCAATGGATTTCTTTAGAAGTAAGGGATGATGAAAGAAATATCAACATAGTTATGCACAGAAGAGCTAAGACAGGAGATGATGCAGTAAGACAAGATCCATCACAACACCAATGGGTAAAGAAGAACGTTGAACCACATAAGCAGTTTGATGCATAGAACAAAAAGGAGATATTCAAGCAAGCCAAAAAAGAATTCTTGAAGCCAGAAATTGCATCCACATCAACTACACAGTATACTCAGGACATACCATTGTACGATATGCTATCATCATTGGATCATAGTAATGAAGCACAACATATAGGACAAGTAAGTACCATAAAGGATTTTCTGCAATCCTGTGTTAAACTACTAAATGATCCTTCATCTATTAGAGTGTTACAAAATATGGTAGAAAGATGTAGCACATAAGTAGAGGGAAAGATCAAAGAGAAAATAATTAATCATATGCATATGAGGAGGAGAAAAAGCAGAGAATTTAGACCGAATGCCAAAATTAGAGATTTCAACATGGGGGATATCATACTGGATTTAGGCTTCGAAGTAAATGCACTACCCAAGAAGACATGACAATGTATGGGAGATCCCACATTAGGGTATTCACTCATTTAGCTGAAACTAGAAAATCAACACATGGTTCTTCCAATTGGAAGGTTAAAAGGTGTGACAGTAGATCTATATGGAGTGCGCACTAAAGCCGATTTCAAAGTGATAGAAATTGTGGATGGTGCAACACCTAATCCAACATTTCTTGGCTTGTATTGGGAATTTGATAATCATGCCATAATCAATCTAAAGACGAGGAAGATGAATTTTGAGTCAGGTGACTATAGATTCATTACGCCATTAGATCCATCAGAAGGAGAAAGGTTTGTAGAACCCACTTATTTAGACATCGAGGAAATTAACCAGTTATATAGAACCACCACGCGATAAGAAGATTATGTGAATCCAACTCCGGATGGGGTACTCAATTGGAGATGTATCACTTCATGCATGTCAGAATCAGATACAGGGTTGGAGAATTGACAACAAAGATTACATGAAGTCTCCACAAGAAGGTGTGCAAGAATAGACCATGCAGTAAGATGGATGGGTATATAAATAAGAGAACCTACCAGCTTTCATGGGGTGAATGATCTAGAGGAATTCCTCACAAGATATGAAGATGAAGTATTATAAAATCAAAGGCTCTTATCTCTAGACAAAAAACTCAAGGAAACACGTGGATGATGGTGGGGTGCGCACAAAGAGACAATCAAGGACTGGTACCAATGTAAGTGATTATTGTGCATCAGATTTGGCGCAGAACAAGGAAGCAATCAATTACAGAGGTATGACGGACAAGGGACACTAGTAGAACACTTGGAGAAGTGCATAGCACTATGGAAAATGACACCACCAGATGAATGGCCTCATCATTTTATTCACACAATGGAAGGGATTCCAACAAATTGGTATAAAGACCAGGAATTGCGTAGAGGCACTACAGACTGGACAATGTTACAACCGAATTTTGTAGTCACTTTCTCATTTGAACATGAGAAACCCAACATAGATTCAACACTCAAAAAAATCAGAGGGGTGATATTGATTAAGGAACCAGAAGTTGAACTTATGACAGAATATCAGCAACAGAACAGACAGACAGTGAAAGAACTATTGTCATGCTACCATGTGCAGGAAGAAGCACCAGATGAAGATGATCCGCACAACATTCAGATTACAGAAGTTGAAGGTGAAGGAGGGGTGGATGGTCCACCTCTGGAATCAAAAGTGTTTGATGCGCTGATCAAGGTGAAGAAAGTCAACATTGGGACAACTGAGAATCCCAAAATGGCCAGCATTGGAGACTACTAGGATGAGAAAAAAATAGAAAGAATAACATAGTTACTTCGCGAGTACAGTGACATGTTCCCAACAACCTTTACATAGATTAAAGGCATAGTAGGAGAGCTAGGAGAGATTAAGATACCTCTCAAATCTGAGTTTGGCTCAGTCAGACAACGACCATATAGGCTGAACCCAGTATATAAGTAGAAAGTAAAAGCAAAAATTGACAGGATGTTGGAAGTTAGAATCGTAGAACCCGTGGAGGAATTTGAATGGGTAAGCCCTATGGTAGTTCAGGAGAAGAAGTAGGGAGGGATAAGGATATTTTTCGACTTGAGGAAGATGTATGATGCTTTCCTACATGACCCTTTCCCTACCCATTTCACATATGAGGTATTAGAGAATGTAGGAGGCCAGGAAGCATACTCATTCACAGATGGATTCTCGAGCTACCATTAGATCAAGATATCCCCAGAAGATGGGTACAAGACCACTTTTTCTACAGAATGGGGGTCCTACCAGTACAGAGTCATGCCTTTTGGACTGAAGAATGCACCAACAATATTCTCAAGAGTAGTCATAGCCTCATTCAAAGAATTCATCCACCAGTTTTTAGAGGTATATCTGGATGATTGGACAGTCTAGAGTCTGTTGAAATACCACATAGAGGTACTAACACCAATGTTGGAAAGATGCAAGAAGTGTCAGGTATCATTAAATATCAAGAAGTGCATCTTTGGGACACCTTTTGGGATACTATTGGGCCATATAATGTGCAAACAAGGCTTGATAGTAGATCCTACCAAGATTGCAGTGATTGTTAATCTACCACCACTGAAATCAGTACATTGGTTGCAAGAAACATTGGGACACATAGGCTACTACATGAAATTCATAAAAGGGTATGTGCAAATCACTATGCCGATGGAGAAATTGTTGAGGAAAGATAGTAAATTTTAGTGGAATGAAAACTGTCAGCAAGGATTGGACACTCTGAAAGAGAAAATGGTAACATCACCAATACTAGTATTCCTGGATTGGGAGAAGACATTCCATGTGCATGTATATACATCAACAATAACACTTGGGGCTATTTTGGCACAACCAATAACAGGAGAGTTAGATCATCCTATAGCATTTGCAAGAAAAGCCTTGTTAGATTCAGAGCATAACTACAATACTACGGAAAGGGAACGCTTAGAAATGGTATGTGCACTACAAAAGTTCAGACACTACCTACTTGGGAAACACTTTAAAATGTTCACAGATGATTCTGACCTCAAATACCTAGTCAATAAGCCAGTGTTGGGGGGAGAATTTGTAGATGGTTACTGTTGTTTTAGGAATTTGACTTTGAAGTGATAGCCAAACTAGGAAAGTTGAATGCAGGACCTGATCACCTGTCAAGGATCACCAATGGAGAAAAACCTATGAATTTAGAGGACAACTTCCCTGATGCACATTTATTTTCAGTCCAAGTATTTGATGAATATTTTATGGACATCATTCAATAATTGAGTATAGGGACAACGCCACACAAGTTCAACACTGCCCAGAAGAAAAATCTGGTAGTCAGAGCTGCAGACTATCAATTGATTGCAGTACACTTATAAAATATGGGTGCAAACAGTATCTTGCGAAGATGTGTACTAGAACATGAAATACCTATGATTTTAGCAGAGTCCCATGAGGGAATAGCTGGAGGACATTATGGAAGAAAATCTACCACACATAAGGTATTGCGCGCTGGACTATGGTGTTCAACCAGTTAAAGGAATGCAAAGGATTACTGCCAGAAATGTGATGTATGTTAGAGGGGAGGAAAACGACCCATTGTGATTTTTCTAAGGAGGAAAACGTTGAGTTGAGCAGAAGAATGATAGAGTGTGGAATTGCACTGCCACCCAACGAATTGATAGATTTTTGTTTGAATTTAACCACCATGGCACCACCACTGGTTGGAGCACCAAGCAGAATTGGACGAAGAACCCAGAGTAGCACACAAGGACCACAAGAAAGAAGAAGTGAGATGTCGACTATGGTAGATGTGGATGAAATCCACACACAAGAATATAAGAAAACCACATTACATGTGGAGGAGTAGCAATAATTCAAATAGGATCCCAAGTACCTGGTAGAGGATGTCAAGTGGACGGAATCTGACACATCCAGGGGAAAAGGGCCACAAGAAGTAGAACAAGCCATGGAATCCATGCAGCAGGGTTTGGAGCCAAAACCAAAGAAGGAAACAAAACAAGAGGGGGAAGTACCATCCCCACAAGGGAAAAAGAAGTTGAGAAAAGAAACCAGTACGCAGAGCATGCAACACACTTAGGAAGAGCTAATTATAGTAATGCCAAAAATTCCCAATGAAGTGAAAATTGGGGATAACATGGTAGGATGGTTCGATGACCTTAAATACTCCAACCACAATGTTTCAGATGACACAAAGTTCCCATATTTGGCAGTGTAGAGATACCTAGAGAGTAGGGGAGAGAGCCCATCAAGTGTGCCATTGTTGGGGCCTGCACAGTGGATCCTAGGCCTATACAACACGGGTATCATGAACCTCTTAGACATACCTCACTTCAGGCGTGAGAAATACATAAATTCATGTGTTAAACAGTTGCTAGCAAGGGTGCATGGAGGAATCCTATGGATGGAAAAGCCAATACCGATCAATGTTGACCTCATCAAAGAGATTACAAGGCTACCAACATATGGGGAGAAGCCAGAGAAATACCTAGAAGACAAGACTCAAGCAAAGGCCATCTTCGATGAGATTAAAGAGACGTATGGCACAAAGAGGGGGAACAAAGGAATTAGGATCAATGAAATCAATGATCCTACAACTCATTTTGCAACCATATTGCTCGATTGAAAATTAATGCGCAAGTGCTGCAAAGAAGAAGTGCCCGTAGGAGTAGTAGCAGCTGCGGTGCAAGGCACAAAGGGGAGCTCAATGATCTGGGCCCCATACCTACTCAAATCATTCCTAGAATACTGTAAGGATGCGCAAGATTGGGGATTTGAGTTTCACTATTCGTGGTTACTCATCCTCATTGCACTTATGGGGTGGAACGAACCAACATATACGATGTTTCTGACAAGGACAAGAAAGTGTGGTGCAACGCGCTACACATCGCTACGAAGCACCACAGATCCCAAGGTAAAGAAAGTCAACAATGACATGTTCGTGCAGTACTTAACAGAGATTCAGAACAACGTGGCAGATACATGGAGGATCTCACCAGAAACTGTCCAGGAGTATGTAAAGATAGTGAATTTCCGTGCATCACATCACATCATGTGGCTACAAGAAAAGAAGGACCCAACCAAGGAGTGGTTGCTACTGAAGTAATCCATGACGACACAGGACATCCACATGGAGGTCCAAGAGTGGCCTGAGGAGTGGAAATTACCAGAGATTCCAAGTGTAACTCCACCAGTACAAGTCAATACACAGGGTAGCACAGTCCCCGTGGAACATATAGGAAGGAATGCTGCTACCCAACAAAAAAAAAAAATAGGTACAGGGGGGGCAAGAAACTCCATTCGAAAGAAGACTAGGACACAAAATAAGTCACAATGTGGTATGACACAAGGTCCATAGGATACAGAGCAGGCATCGGGACTAACAAGACAGGTGAGTGCAAAGGAAATGCAGACATAGGCACAAGATGTAACCATGGATGACGAAGTTGAGCAAGACACTGACATGGATACATAGATACCCGAAGCATCTAAACATCCAGACGCCCAAAAAAAGAGAAGAGCAGAGAAAGTAAGTGGTGCCAGGAAGAAAGCGAAGGCTTAAAATAAACAAATGGAAAGGTCCCTGACAACAAACGACGTAGAAATGATAACCACGACAGTAGAATATCGACTGTCAGAAGTATGGGAAAATGGGGAAAACCATCGATCTTCAATTTTAGAATAGGTACAGGAGGTAAAAACCACACTGGAACAATTGAGGATAAAGGCTGAACAACAAAAAAAGGACAAACCGATGCCAGTAAGAGAAGGAGAAACTGTTGGAGAAACAATAAAAATCACAGTATAGGGAAGTGCTAATTTATCATAACAATAGATATGATGTTCATCAATGAGGAAACGACGTAGAAACCCATGAAGGATATCAAAACATTAGACTTGGTGATGCCCAAGATACCAACAAAGGCGTTGTATAAGTTACATGTTAGTGTCACACAGGAGATTCAATCCAAAGCAAGGTTTGATGCAATGAATCTACAAATAGCGCAAGAAGAAAATATGGCACTAAATGAATCCATAAGCCAGGAAGGGCAGAGGAAAGGGATATCACAACAAAAAGTGGACCAAATGGTGACCCAGATAGACATAGTCTTTCAAGCTATCTTAGATGACACAGTATCAGAGGAAACATCTTTAGAGGAGAATATAACAAAGATAGCATAGACTCTACAACAATATAAAGAGCAGATAAAGAAACTGGAGGAGCGTGCAGTACCTACGACTCCCCCAACAACCTGAGTGCAAAGAGAGCAAGACACGACACCTGTTGTAGAAAACATCATGCATAATATACATAGGGTGGTAGAATTACTGGAGAAGAGCATCCAGCTATGGACCTAGTTATTAGAAGATGGGAGCCTACAAGAGCTACAAAGAAAATAATATAAATTGCATGCAACAATGGCATATGTCAAGCAGTAACAGAGGAAAATTTACCTTCCAGAGAATATTAAGACGACCGTGGAAATGAAGAACTTTCAGGTAGAAGAAAAAGTGGTACATGCACAAAAAATCACATGACAGGCTTAGTTGGAGCCCTTATAGGAAAAGGCAGAACAATTGGTCGTGGAAATCAACACACCGAAAACATGCCTCGAATAGATAGGCTTTGAGGGGGAAGATATCTTAAGACTGCCAGTCACTGTACAAGTGGTCGAAGCCATGACAACATAGAGCAGCCAGGCTCAGGAGAAATGCCAATGGATAGTAGACATGTACGAAGCACTAGCGCAAGCAATGACATACATGGGAGTTAGACAGTGACTCGGGACGAGTCACGATGTCAGTGTTGGGGGCCTATTGGGCACGAGCCATCTTGGAGGGAAAGGCATGACATGGGAGGCGAATGCGCATGCAGAAGGATCAACACGTGTAAAACATATGCGCATGCAGGAGAGGAAGGCATGAGAGGCATGAATGCAAGAATACCTAGCCATGATAGGGTTAGGGTTTTGGTAAAAGTATGTAATGGCTGGTAAGCCAAAGATATGTATAAATAAGTACCTAGGAGGTCTAGCTAAAGGGGTTTTTATTTTTTGGTTAGGTTGGTTTGGAGTGGGCTGAAGGCTAGCATGTTCAACCATTGTTAGTATTTGTTATTGTTTAATGTGATTGTAAGTACGATCTAATGTTGTAAGTTGTTGAGCTGGGGAGAGGGATGAAGGGAGATCTTGAGGGTTATATCATAGGCTGAGGAGCCTAGTGCAGTCTAGTCCGATTCATTGTAAGATCTTGACCTATTTTGAGGAAGAGTTGAAATGCACGTGGCGCTATAGGTTGAATCAAAGATAATAAAAGAGAAGAATAGACAAATATTTGTGGACATAGCTCGGGCAGGGGGTGAACCATGTTAGTCCTTGCGTTGTGTGACTAAATGTTATGTATTTTCTTTGATGTTTATAATTAGATGTTAGATAAATGAATGAAGGAATTAGTTAGCTCTGATATTTTAAATGCATGACTAAGAATGACAGTGTAATGAATCTATATGTATGAACTAGTGAATGACAAAAGGTCACTGAGGTTAATCACATATCTCTATTCAGTCCCAGGCTTCTAGCATCTGAGCGTTGTAG
Organism: Picea sitchensis; assembly: GCA_010110895.2. Taxonomy (NCBI): domain Eukaryota; kingdom Viridiplantae; phylum Streptophyta; class Pinopsida; order Pinales; family Pinaceae; genus Picea; species Picea sitchensis. The sequence goes on along the minus strand of SNQJ01S0245557.1, from coordinate 2,535 downwards.
CCATCTCAGGTGAGACTACGCAGGGCACCCTGTGTACTACGTTACCTTCTAGTTTACCAGGAGGGCCGATAGTTTTAGAGGGATTTTCTTGGAAGATGGTGTTAGAAAAACAAGATCGCAGAGCAATAAAATAAAACAAATGCGGAAATAAAACACAAAAGATACACAATACAATAGAGACACAGATATACGTGGTTCACCCAGTGTGGGCTACGTCCACTAAAGAAATTTCCAGGTCCTTCCTTTATTATTATCCAACAAATGAAGGGATACAACCTACAACAAACCTATTGTAACTTCCTCTTCTTTCTCTCACAATCTCCTATATCAGAATACAATATCTGCCATATTGCATAGCCACAATACATTTCCCTCATAACAGAGGGTTGCCTTCCAGGGAAAAAACCCTAACATAATTTCTACCGTTAGATTTGTGACCTTATAATGAATAGTCCAGATTTACAATGAAATTAAAATATAATTTTACAAGGGAAGAGTGTACATTCTTCTAGGCTGTAAATACTTCATGGGGTATAAACATGGCTGAAAACAAAAGACCTCTAAATCAGGAAGATAATCAGGCTCCACAACCAACAATATCCCACTTGGAGACTGATCTCAACAACTCCACCGTTGTTGTATATGCTGGACTCTAAACCTTCTTGGACCTGGAAAATTTCTCATCTTCATCTTCATTCTTGAAGACAAACTGAAACTAAGTAGGAACCCAGTTTCTCCCTAGTTACTCCCTTTGTTAACATGTCTGCAGGATTCTGGCTAGTGTGTATCTTTTCCAACTTCAAATGCCATCTTCCAAGACAGATCGCATGAAGTGCTACTTCAATTGTATATGCTTAGTGTTCGAATGGAAGATTGAGTTCTTTGCAAGATGAATGGCACTCTCACTGTCACAATACAACCTGCTATTCTCCTGCTTCTTTCCCAATTCCTCCATAAACCTCTATAACCAAATTATCTTCTTACTAGCCTCTATAGAAACAACATACTCTGCCTCTATTGTTGAAAGTGCAACAACCTTTTGCAGTTTCGAAATCCAACTTATTGTTGTTCCACCTATAGTAAAAACATACCCTGTGGTGCTCCTCCTGCTGTCTTTATCACCTTCCATATCTGAATCAACATATCCCTGTAGAAAAGTGTCTAAAGCTCCAAAACATATTGCAAGAGTAGCAATACCTCTCAAATACCTGAGCATCCACTTTACTACCTCCCAATGTTCTTTACCTGGATTGTTCATATACCTTCTCACAACTCCCACTGCATGTGCAATATCTAGTCTTATGCAAACCATTGCATACATCAAGCTGCCAACCGCTGATGAATAAGGGACCCTGGACACGTATTCTATCTCCTCCTGTGTCTTGGGACACATTTCTTTATTTAATTTTAAATGGATGGCCAAAGGTGTACTAACTGGTTTTTCATTCTACATTTTGAACCTCTCCAACACCTTCTCTATGTACTCATCCTGAGACAATGTCAATTTCCGACTTTTCCTGTCTCTTGTTATTCTCATACCAAGAATTTTCTTTGCAACACACAGATCCTTCATCGCAAATGAATTAGCTAATTTCTTCTTGAGCACATTTATATCCTGCATATTAGACCCTGGAACAAGCATGTCATCTACATACAATAGCAAGAAAATATAGCTTCCATTTTCTAGTTTTTTAAAATAAACACAATGATCAGAATGACATCTGCTATATCCATGTTCTGTCATAAACCTGTCAAACTTCAAATACCATTGCCTTGGAGATTGCTTTAGGCCATACAAGCTCTTCTTCAACTTGCATATCAAATTCTCCTTCCCTTTGACCTCATACCCCTGTGGCTGCTGCATATAAATCTCTTCCTCCAAATCCCCATGGAGAAAAGATGTTCTTACATCTAACTTCTCAAGATGCAAATCTTCTACTTCCACGAGACTCAAAATAGTCCTAATTGAAGTCATTTTAACAAAAGGAGAAAATATTTCATCAAAATCTATACCTTTCTTTTGTGCAAACCCCTTTATAACAAGTCTAGCCTTGTACCACTTTTCTCCTCCATCTTCTTCCTTCAACTTGTAAACCCATTTATTCAGCAATGCTCTTTTTCCTGTAGGCAACTGAACCAAGTCCCAAGTCTGGTTATTTACCAAGGAATCCATTTCCTCCTTCATGACTTGTTCCCACTTCTTTTTGGTGTCTACTTGCATTGCCTCTTCATAACATTATGGTTCACCAGAATCAGTCAACAATAAATAATACAATGAAGGATAGTATCGTTTAGGGGGTATACTTGACCTGGTAGATATTCTAACTACACTTGTAGGAGTTTGAGGTACTTATTTCTCTTGTTGTTGTACATTTTGATTTTCTGGTTCCTTTGGAATTTCTTTTTCAGTGATCTCATCAAGCACTGTGAATTCTTGTTTTTCTTTTTCCTGTTTCTTTCCCTGCAACTGATCTTTGTACATGGCCTTTTCATTGAATATGACATCTCTACTCCTAATGATTTTGTTATTTTCAT
>SNQJ01S0245555.1:0-26973 GCA_010110895.2 Picea sitchensis | reverse complement strand
CTCTCTTTACCACTTCTTTTCTCTTCTTATCGAAGAAGAATTCATTCGGAGGGAGCTCTTCTACCCTTATAGGTCTCAACTCCTCATTGAAGATCCATCTTGCTTCAATATTTCCTTGAGTCGACTGCAAGGGAGTAACCGTTGTGATAGGTTCTCCGATCTGCTTTGCTGATTTTCCCGGAGTAGTAACCGGACTCTGCTTCTTCGGAGGGTCGGGAGTCTTTATTTCTGCTCTCGGACTCTTCTTCTTTGGAGGGTCGGGAGTCTTCTTGTCTGTTCTTGGACTCCTGGTTTTCTCTCCCTTGTCTTGGTGTTCTTCTTGATCAGGGTTCGCATCCTTAGAACCCTCTGCATCCTTTTGTTTGATATCTGTCGTAGCTGGTCTCTCGCCCCGCAACACTGCGGGGAGACAACTGCGTCGATGTTCTTGGAACTTCAGAACATGGGCTCTCTCTTCGGGTGCCAAAGTTTGTATCCGAGCTAGGATCTTGGCATAGGACCTTGCGCCTCGGAAAATGTCATCCGAGGGTGAATTCTCGTGCTCAAATCTCTTGAGCCCGCAACTAGCCAAATGATTGCTTACGACCCTTTGCGGGTTGTGCTTCTTGTATTCAATAGAGACCAAATTTAGGTCTTCCAGGGCTGCCGCCTTGGCTTTGGCATGCCCGAAGTCTAATAAAGAATATGAATTCAAATGTACAGGAAAAGGTGGCCATACCCTCTTTGCATATCCTTTAAGCTCCTTGCTTATACCACCTATCACTGTTTGTCTGGCAACCTTGCGACAAACTAACTTGTCAGGAATGAATAATGGCAGTGCATGCGGGGGGACAGACGCCCCGAAAACTCTGAGGTACAAAAATTCGGCCTCCACATACCAGTCGACTATGCTGCTCAGATTTGTCACTATGCTGTCTGAGATTCTGTGTGGTGGGTGACCGAAAATAGTGATATGCAGAGGCACCATCACCCAGTTGAAAATTTCGTACACGAAATTTGCAGCTTTGTTTTCCCATAATTTTGAATGATAGATGTGTATGGGCTCGTCTTCTGCTGGAGTCCAACTCCAGTTCATCAAGGGAAACGGTGTCAAAAAACAAATGGCGTCCATAATGTATGCGGACATGAAGAATGAAGACGCCTTCCTGTCCTCTTTCTGCGCCCGATACTCTGTGACCCAACTGGTCAAGCTATCAGACAGTATTTTTTCCCAGTCGAAGGAACTGCCTTCGGCGACCCAAAACATCAGAGGCATCCATGAAAGATAAAAATGTGAGGTGTCCTCTCTCCCGTATAGCCTGCATGTCATCATGGCAATGTACTTGTACTGTGGCTCTAAAGAAGCGATCGAATATATGCCGTGGCTATCAACCCTGAACTTGGCGGCATGCGAAACCCAATCTTTTATTAAACTGGACATGGTTTTATCATACTGTACGCATTCCTTCTCTTTGAATTCGTCCAAGAATTCGACGCCATATGTGTAGTCGGACTTTGTAGGTAGCTTATACATGGCTTGCAGATGTTCCAGCCTGAAAGTCCTGATGGTGACTTTCTGCTCGTTCCTGATGGTTCTGGTCGGTAGGTCGACATGGTCCAATGCCCATCGGACCATATCATAATATAGCAATAATCGTGGCCTGGCTGCTACTCTGTGCATTCCGGATTGGACGACTATTTTGTACTTGGTGGTTAGATCATCTTTTTCGTTGTCACTGGAGTCGTCGGAATAATCCACCAATTCTGCTTGCAGAATATCTGAAACGAACGACCAATTCGGGACCGAGTTGATACTTCGAGGTCAAGTATCAACAACATTGTCCGAGCCTTGTCCCGAAACCTCAACATTTGCTTTGGATGCTTTTCGCGGAGCCATAGCTGAAGTTTGTGTTTTAGCTCTTCTGCGATAGAAATACGTATACATACAGAAGTCAGTGTGCTCCGAGATAATGTGCTTTGCGTAATACGAAAATACATTTGCTATAATGAACCACAACTCTTATATATATTCAAAAACTCGGTACCTTTCAGAACAATTCTGTCAAATCATCCTCAGAAATAAATTTTGCCATAAAAATCCGATCTTATTCGTTGATTTTCCATATTCCCTAATCAATGCCATAAATTTTGGCGGTTTAAAATGTCCGTTGGCGTATGGAAGGAATAAGGTTACCTCGTAAACCGTGCATACATCGAAAAACGGGATACGCATTAGTTTAGCTTAATTAATCCAGTTTTACCAACGTTAAACAATGTTTCGGTACTCGCTATATCGGGGATTTTGCTTTAACACTTTGAACCTTTAACACCCGAGACTGCGATGATCGATTTTGGTTAATAAAAACGAAATCGTGATTAGGGGCTCAATTAATTTCATAATTATTTTATTCGCCCTATCGCGACTCGGAGCTTCGAAAATAAGTTACTGGGAGGTTTGCATGCCGAGATGCGAAACCGCGAGATCGCGATAAAAATAATGTAAGATAAACTCGGATTTAGTAATAATCAATTTCACTTATATCCTTATCGTGATTTCGCGGGTCGGGGTTTGGACGGTGTAACTTTTGAAAAGGAAAACACCGAGTGGCGAAATGTCGACAGAAACTTTACCCTGGTTTAGCTTTTACCTTTAGCCTTGACACAGGTTACAAAAATAAGGACCTCGTGTTCTTGGCTATCGGGGCTACGACATTAAAATTTTGGATTTGGAGAACGCTGAGGTGCGAAACCCCGACGACGTTTAAACATGAGTTAAGGAAAACTTTACCCTTGTTACCGTCCTGAGTAAAATATTAAAACGATTTCGCTGTTTCGTAGCTCGGGGCTTGTGACTTATATGGCTTACAGTATCCTACCTACGAGATTCCGAGGTAGAACAAAAGAAGAAGAATTTCAACAAAAGGTAGGACTCGTTTCGAGAGCGTAATAATCATCGCTGCTCTCGTGATAAAACTTCAGAGATCTCGATATCTCAGAGGGAAACTATGAAAACCATCTTTAGACTTCGAGCATTAAGAATGAAATCTGTGATGGGCTAGAAAAACAAAGGCGACTCCAACATAGGCTCCAACTAGGGATCCCGCCTTCCTGTGAGGTGGGAAGAACAGTAGACCACGTGCCAATATTGGGCAAATGGAGTCAACAACTTCAAATAGGTAACAATGGTTCCTGGGAACAGGGCACCGAAGGGGGAAAAGGACTTCGTTCTTTACCTTGAAAAGCTTCTTCAAACTCAGATATTCTTTTTAAACTTAGCTGTAGTCCCTTCCATGACTTTCCCTTTCCCGCTACTAAATTCAGGTCTGCTTTAAGACAATCAAAACAGTTCTAGGAGACCCAATAGATCTTGCGGCTATCAGCTTGCATCAAACGAAGAAGATTATATGTTTTTAATTAGGGATCCCATCTGAATTTGGGATGTGGATCAGGTTTTTAAAAAGAATTGGTTACCAAAGTATATTGATATTCATGTATAACAGCCTTACAGATATCTCAGATATTGCTTCACTGCCAACGAGCCTGTTCAGTACCCCGGTGAAGTTATCTGGCCCTTTTTTACTGAATTTCCTTTCACCACTTCGGAATATATTTATGCATTTAAATGCCGAGACGAGGGCAATCATTTCTGAATTTCCTTTCATCGTCTCTTGGACTAGGTGGGGGCAATCATTACTGAATTTCCTTTCACCACCTGTCTTATAATTTTCTTTTTAGAGCGCGAAGATGGGGGCAATTAGTTTGTATCAGGGCTGATATCTGTGTAATATTTTTCATTATAGGTCTGTCAACTTACTTTGATTACTCGGTACCAACCTTCCCTTGACCTTCACACATCTTCGTTCTTAGGGAGAAAAAGGAAAATAACTTTTGAGGGCATTCTATTTGAGCAAGCTTCAATCCTCTGATGCCATTGATAAACCTAGGAAAGTTAGGATCACTCTAAACGTTCCTTCGCTTAGCAGGGGATCGAGTAGTTGTGAAGACCCGCTTTCTTTCCACAATCTGCTTTGAAGCTCACAAGGTTGAAATGAAAAACTTTTATCCCTTCGTATATGGAACAGAAAGATGGTGGCTTTTTAAAAGGTAAACCCGAAGATAGAAAGGATGCCAGGTAGTGACTTACTGATTGAAAATACAGAGGCCAAACACTTCAAAACTGACTTTGTAGATATTTTCGGGGATACTTTACTTTGATTGACTGTTTTTAGATCGGGTGAATCGTTTAAATTATCTTAATTTCTTCACAGATTATTAAACCAAGAAACAACTCTGTTATTTATCAGTTCAGCTGATGTTGCAGTCTGAATGGCGTTACCTCGGTTTTCTTTAACAATGCTTTATAACATGTCTTTTGAGAATTCTCATCTTTATCTTTTCATTTCACCTTCTTTGCGCAATATGAAATTATTTTAGGTATCACCTGTTTATGCCGATTTATTTCTGACACCAACTTTCAGTTTACTACTCCTGCTTGTTTCGTATGCAGCCGGAATCCTGTAAAAGGCAAATACGAATCTTATCCGAAATGTGTCGAAAGTTCATGAACGAGAAACAAAAAGAAAATCAAGAGCAATATTTAATGAAAAATACATATATGTACACAAAAATGTATATAAAATAATAAATGGAATTTTATTTTATTTGTTTGGCGACTGTTACGTCATGTAATGCTTTAGATACCGCCCGTTGACAGGGGCGTTGAGGACTGCTCCGTCTATATTTTCCAATAGGAAAGAATTTTTTCCTTCCAGAGCCGAGACCTTGAATGGTCCATACCAGAGGTGGTCAAATTTACCATGTTTTGCTGCTTCTTCCTTTCTTGCATCCCACCTTAACACTAAATCACCTGGGAGGAATTCTCCGTCCTTTGCTTTGCGGTCGAATAATGCTTTCATGTCATCTTGGTATTTCTGCATCTTTTCATCTATTTCGACTCTATTCTGTTGAACCTCGATCAGTTGGTTAATTCTCCTGGTGACATGATTTGGTTCTTCATTTTGATCTTGCCATAACTTCATTACTGGTAGCGCTAGGTTTATAGGTAGAACAACATCTGTGCCATAGACCATTTGAAAAGGCGAAATGCCGATAGATCTTTTAGTGCTTATGCGATTAGCCCACAACGCGTATTTTAAGTGCACATGCCAAGACCTTTTGTTTTCATCCAATACCTTCTTTATTATGTTTACCGGGCTCTTGTTAGATGACTTGGCCAATCCGTTTCCCTGGGGGTAATATGCTGTGGAATGGCCAAGAACAATGTTATACTTTTGACAGAAGCTAATCATAGCCATAGATTTAAAAGCCGGGGCATTGTCAGTAACTATCTTTCGGGGGCAGCCAAATCTCGACAGAATGTTGTCTTCTAAGAAATCTATTACCACCGAATCTGTTGCCCTTTTGGTTGGAATGGCTTCCACCCACTTAGTAAAATAATCTGTAGCTGTTAAGATCCACTTGTGTTGAGCACTGGAATGAGGGTTAATCTCCCCTATGAAGTCTAGACCCCATTACTGAAATAGGGCTTCTGTTTTGACTGGAACTAAAGGCAGTGTCGGGAGCTTCTGTTTACCTGCAAATAATTGACAAGTGTTGCAAGCTCGGACTTTGGCATTGACTTCTGAGAAACGTTTTGGCCAGTAATACCCAACCCTTAGAATCTTGTAAGCTGTAGCTCTCCAAGCGTGATGCCCTCCACAGATTCCCTTATGAAATTCATCTATAACTTGCTGAGTTTCTGATTCGATTAAACAAACTAGCAGGAAACCGAGTGGATCTTTCCAATATAGATGACTTCCGGCGATACAATATTTAACGGCATGGAGTTTTAAAGTCCTGGCTTTAGAAGGTGATAGCTCATTTGGGCATTTTAGAGTTAACAGGTATGACACTATGTCTCTGTACCAGTCCGATGATAAGAACTTTTCTTCGATCTTGTTTGGACTGGTTTCCTCATTCAACTCGTTTAGGTCCGTGTCTTCGTCGCCTTCCTGCAGGCAATTGATATCTAGGGCTCTGAAATTCGACTCAGCTAAAAGTTTGGCCAGGCCTTGCCCTTTTATCAATTTGGTAGGTTTAACTTCCAGATCAAATTCTTGGATTTTGGCGAGCCATCGCCCTCTTTTTCCATCCCTATCCGACTGCACCAATATATCTTTCACAGAACTAGTAGGCACATACGCAATTATCTTTGAGTGTAGTACATACGTTCTGAATGCTTTTAATGCTTTTACCATGGCGTATGCCTGTTTTTCTATTATATCATACTTCAGTTCTGCATCTCTAAGGCTTTTGCTGAAAAAGGCGATCGACTGTTCGAATCCTTCTTCGTTCTTTTGTATGAGCACCGCGACGATGGTGTGTTCGGAGGCAAACGAGAAGATAAGAAAATCTTTTAGATAGTCGGGGCTTGCTAACACAGGTGCCTCGCTTATGGATTTCTTAATATCTGCGAACGATGCTCTGGCCTCGGTTGTCCAATTTACTCCGCTGTCTTTCTTCAACATCCCTGTGATCAATTTTACGATCTCAGCGAAATTCGGGATAAACCTTCGTAAATTTTTTATTTTACCTAAGAAAGATTGAATTTCTTTTACATTTATGGGAATATTTATAGTATCTATTGCTTCAATCCTCTTAGGATCAATCTTGATTCCATCCCTAGATACGATATGACCCAACAGCTTACCTTCCCGCATGGTGAAATGTGATTTCTTTGGGTTTAAAGATAGACCAAACCCGCGGCATTTTTCGAGAGTCTGTTTGAGATGCATCAAGTGTTCTTCGTCGGTTTTAGAGAAAACCGTCAAATCATCGAGGTAAATGACTACGAAATTATCCCTTTCTCCAATGAAAGCGATGTCCATAGCGCGCTGGAAAGTGGCCCCTGCATTCATCAAACCAAAAGACATTTTGTCATACATGAAGGTACCCCATGGTGTGGTGAAAGCAGTTTTTTCCCTGTCTTGTTTATTCATGGCGATTTAGTTATAACCAGAGAACCCATCTATCATAGACATTCGGTTTACTCCAACTACTTTTTCTAGCACATGGTCCATTTTGGGCAGCGGATAATTGTCCTTGAGAGAAGACTTATTTAAGTTTTGAAAATCCACACACAGTCTGATTTCTCCACTCTTTTTCCTGACTGGGACCAGTTTTGCTACCCAGTCTGAGTATCTCAGGGGTACGATTATTTTTGCGTCTAAAAGTTTCTTAACTTCCTTTTCGATCACAAGTAACAAAATGGGGTTAATCTGCCTGAGCTTTTGCCTAAATGGTTTGACCCCAGGCTTCAAAGGTATCTTGTGATCAATTATGGAAGTGTCATATGTTCTTAACTCATCGTAAGACCAGGCAAAAACATCCTTATACTGTCTGAGTAGGTCTTTATACTTAACTTTCACTTCGGGAGGGAGGAACTTGGATATTTTTACCACGCTGGATTCTTTTTCAGTTTCGATATCACAGTCCTCCACTTCTTCTGGTTGGGGTTGTAAAGTGGATTTTACAGGCAGGTCGTTCTGATCAAAAAGTCTTTCTAAAGGAATCAATCCTTTCGGAATTTGGTTGTTTTTAAGGACCAACATACGATGATCCGCAATTTTTTCTCGGAAGACTTCGGGATCTTCCCCTTCTTGCATAATCCATATCTGGTCATTTTGATTTTCTTGGTCTGCATGAGTTTCGGAGAATTCACCCACTGCTGCAAGAAACTTCTTAATTTGTTAGTCGTCCTCAAAGACCTGCAAGTGTCGGATATTGTCTGGTATAGAGGGTTTGTATCTGATTTCAATGTGATACTTCAATTTGAAAGTTGTGGGAGGAGAGAAGGTTGAAGCTGCTTTAGCCAATGCATCAGCATGTGAATTCTYTGYGCGAGGGATGAAGTGGACATTTACGGAYGAGAAAAAGTTCTCCATGAGATCCCAAGCACAATTCCTRTATGATCTTAATCTGGGATGCTTGGCCAGGTACTGTCTGTTTATTTGTTTGACTATTAACTCTGCGTCACCATATACCTCTAAGTTATTTATCTTCAGCCTCTTGGCAGCCTCTAATCCTAAGACCAACGCTTCATATTCACATACGTTATTAGTGTAATCTATATCCCACTGCAATCTATAGGAAAAAGGAACCACGAACTTTCCTTCAGGAGCCACTAAAAGCACTCCTGCACCAGCCCCTTCACGAGATGAGGCACTGTCAAAATACATTTTCCAGACACCGGTGCTACACAGATCCTCTGTCATATAACTTGACTCTTCCTGTTCTATATCGTTTTCTTCTGGATAACCATTTAAACCGTCATCAAAAGATAAAATACAGTTTCCTAAATCTTGATCCGCAATGTAAATAGGGAAATTGTTCGGGTTTTGAGGGTCGCTTACCGTATAGGCTAATCTCGTTTCTCTATACAACCGAGTAAATTGGCCACCAAAAACGAGAATTGTGGCGTATGTCATATCCAATTGAAGAGAACCCCCCATCTTGGCTCCCCATGACCTAGATAACAGTAAGCCATACTTAGGGGGAATATCTGCAATAACCACATCCATCAGGATACTCTTAATCGGGACCTGCGCCAGGGTAACTACCAAATCTTTTATCATCCCCATACACTTAACCCTTCTTGAATCGAAAGAGTAAATATCCCCATAAGGTCTGGTGATCTGGAGGCCCAATTTGTTCATAATAATCTTAGGCATAACGTTATGGAAGGCTCCGTAGTCTAACATGCAATTATGTAGCAATTGATCATATACATTTAAAGTGATATAAAAGGGGGCAATGGTGTCTTTGGTCCCTTCAAAATGGGGACCAAAGGTGATGTTAGGTTTGTCATCTTCCAGGTTTAAAACATCAGACTGGCTTTCAAGTTCTGAGACACCCATCGCTTTGGTAATTTGCTTCCGATAAACGGGGTTTTTTGCTAATTCTACCAATGGGATTGGTATCTTAATTTTACTTATCTCATTTTCAAAATTGAAAGCTCCGCTCACCTTTTCTGTTTCTTTAGCTGAGACTTCTGAATCCTTCCTTTCCGACTTATTTGTCTGGACCGCTTTATCACTCATGGTCCTGGTTGAAGACGTAATTTTACTTGCTGTTTCGGTTCCTTGTGCTTGGGTTTCAACTTTTTCCACTTCGGACTCTTGTGTGCTTACTACTTTAGTTTTGTTGTTGGGTAATAAGGTCTCTTTCGAAGGAGGCTCATAAGCATGACCTCTTTGGAGGATTTTCTTGGGTTGAGTAGCTGAGGTAGGCTTACTCTTAGATCTTAAATTGTACTTAGGTTGAAACTCAACCATTATCATCTCAGTTTCTTGTTGAGATTCGCAGAGATCGGTGTGATCACCTTCTTCACCCTTATTTGACGGTTGTTGCGTGTTTAGGGATTTTTCATAGTCTTCTCGAGTTAGATATGGTTGAGTGCAGTCATCACCGAAGTTCGCGACATCGTTATCCGAATCTTCGAAGTCTTGAAAATCATTCGCTCCTATAAAATTTTCACTCTTTAAGGGAGCTTGTATTTTTTGATCTTCATTTTTTATTTGTCTTTGCTGGTTCGGGGGGGTTGGGGTTCCTCTTGAAATCCTTTTTGGGGAAAGAATCAGTTTTGGCCTGTTCGAGCTCCATTCTGGATATTTTATTTGACAGTTCTTTAATTACTCTGGCCATATCTTCTACCCTGTCATCTGTGGATCTATTAAACCCTGACGGACCAGCTTGTTCTCTAAAGCGTTTAGTCTCTCGGTTTCCAGTTTCTATTTTAGATTTAAGCTTACCCGAAGCCATCATATGAGACTCGATTTCTACCACATCATCCTGCATTCGGTTTAAGGTGGCTCCCCTTCTTTCTCGCAAAAGGAGTGCGAAATCCGGCTCGAAAGCCCCCGCGAAAGTTACTTTGGCTGTGTGTTGGGACGGTTTAACCTCGGCTGGGATCTTGTTATACAATTTGTTAAATCTTTGAATAAATTCCATGACTGTTTCAGAATTCCTCTTTTTTAACGACCCAAATTCGGTTAAATAATATAGATGGTCCTTTCTCTCACCCCATTGTCTGAGGAAAACATCTTCCAAAGCGTCATAAGACAAGATAGATGCTGCAGGTAGGCTCCGAAACCAAGTTCGGACCTATCCTTCGAAAGTCTGGACAAGAAGTCTTTTATATACGTCCTCATGCTCGATACCCAGGATATCTGCGAATTTGTCAAAGAAATTAATATGTTCGGCCGCGGTCAGATCCCCTTCCCCGGTGAATTTTGGTAAATTTTTTATGTAATTTTCGGAAAGGTTGTGTAGAGGGACATGCAATACTAAGGGAGCATATCTGGCTGCAACTTTCGCAAACACTCTGGGAGGGGGGGCAGGCCCTTGGCCTCCAGCTCCTCCTAGATGGGCTCCTCCCCCTCCTCCTCCAATAAACCCTCCACCTCCTCCTCCGGCGGCTGCCATCGTTATTTGTGGAAAGTTGTAAAGGGGGTTTCGGAAAATTAAAAGTGAATCTTTATTTTCTTCGCAAAGAGGAAAATCTGGCGAGGAAAGATAAGGAACACGAGGGATCGGTTCCTCGGATTTGCAAGAGACGAAATCAGGAGAACCAACAGGTGTGGAAACCGAATGTGTAACACCCTCTTCAGAATTTGGTGAGGTCGGGAAATTTAACTGAAGGAAAGAACGTATGTCAACTGCCGACGAACTTTCGAAAGGGCCCTTTCCTTTGTGTACTAAGGGGATTGTCGGATGAGTCTCACTCCGAACTTCGGAGCAATTTGATGTTAGAACTTTAGTATCAAAGAGAGGACTGCGTGAAGTTGAGGGTTCAGAATAACTCTTAATCTTCAGAGGTGGGGTTTTAAGTCTGTAAACTGCAGCGGTCGGCTTAAGAGAGCCTCTCGCCTTTAGAATTTTCTCGGGATTGGTAATGGGCGTAATTTGCTTACCATCCGGGTTTTGTCTGGTATTCCTTCGACTGGATGCTAGTTTATTATTTGTGGAATCGCCAAGTGAAAGATTTAAATGCATTAAAAAGGTGTGTACTCTTTGTTCACTATCAAAGGGTAACACTTTCAACGAAACACAAATGTCGTTTTCCCAGGGAAAAAGGTTTCGTAACTTCGGTCCCCGACAACGGTGCCAGAAAGATGTTGTTCCAGAGTCTGTACTTAAGGCTTATAAGTACAGTGTCTAGGCATCCAGAAGTGGGTAAAAGGTGGAGAAGAGAAAAACGTCAACCTTCGGCAAAGGAAACTAGGGAAGATTTCTACGTTGGCGTTGTCTGGCTTCCAACTGTTCCTGGATAGTTATATCTTGTTCAATGGCTGTCCATGAACGTTCAAGTTCGACCCGGTTAGTAGCTGTTTTAAGAATATTATCGAAGAGGTTTAAGGCAATGTGCGTTTGGTTTGACAATCCAGGTTCGATATTGGGATGTGTTGGTACAGGTACAGTCATGGAGGAACAATAAAAGTAGGAAAACTTCAGAGGGAGATTAAGTGCTGTCTCAATTTGGTCGTATAAAAGAGAATGTACGGTTTCAGAAATAAAATAGGGATGCAAATCAAAGGCTCTTTCCCGTAATTGAGTTATATCTTAATAAAATGTATGAGGTGGGAAAAAAACATTTAGCCGTCTATGATGTAAGGCTCCTATCGAGGGAGAATCTCACGTATAAATAGGAGAGAAAAACTATAAAGAAATAACCGATGTAGCATAGAATATATGTAGAATTCTGAAAATGTGGACTGGTCTTACACCCGCTGATAGCTGGTACAGAGGAAAAACAGTAAACAATTACAGAAAACCAAAATTCAGTCGCTATAGTAGTGGTCGTACTAAATTATAACGAAGCATTTATCAGTTATGAATATGAAATGAAATGAAAATATGAGATACAAGGAAACAAACTCATAACACAGTCGTGACGGAATTGARAATCTTCAGATTTGCTTTGTATTAACTCTCAAAAATTGTAAAAAACTCTGTTACAATCGACACAAAAAGGTCCAGCCCTTTTTCTCTCTTTCTGTGGTATATTTATACAATTTTACAACAGAATCTCAATCGTTACAAAATTTCAGTTATGATAGGGAAGAGAGGAATCGATCCATTTCTTCTTCTCTGTCTTCACTTGGTGCCAAATGTTTGTCCTCGCGCACGCTCAGTACAGGTGACACACCTTTCGACTAGCTGGGATATCAGCCTTGATGGTTCTGCCTGACAACTGGCTTTGAAAAAATAACATTCTCGGGCTAACTGCGGCAGCCTGTCTTCAATCTCCCTGTCTACGATGTCGATAGCGCATAATTGCGCGCTTGGTTTGATCATATATTTATCTAGGTGGACTATGTCTGCCATAGTCACTTGGGAAATCTCGGCCGAGTCTCTTTCCTCTTTTTCCTTTAGATCAATCGGGATTTGTGCCATATTCATCCGAATCAACTCTTCGGCATTGCCTCCACAATCAATGCCTAGCAGATCGCCGTTTATGGAACTAAAGGCCTCTTCTAAGGAATCCATTATCTTTTTGGCTTGCAGCTTGCCTTCCGCGATGTTGTGCTCCCATTCTTTCAATAGAATGTTTCCTCTGGTCTGTTCTGGAATGGTGAACCTGGGAGCGCTTCCCGAATCCCTGCTGTTGGTGGCTATCACAGCCTCTTGGAAGGCAACCCGCACTACTCCCGCTTCTCTTTCTCTAGCGCTTAAATTCTCCAAAACTTGATTTACCAGCAAACAGTTATCCCGAATCTTCTCTACCTTGCCGAGTAAATTTCGTTGGGCCGCTGAGACTCTGCCCCGAATCTCCATCGCCTGGGATTGAAACATCTCGATATCTATAGCTTTGCTTTCGATGATTTCCACCCTAGCCTGCAGCTGTTGGATTAAACCTTTTTGCTGACTCACCTGTATCTGCTCCTCCTGAATCACCAGCTGTGCTTGCTCGAGCTTACTCTTGAGTAGCTCTATCTCGTTCTTATCGGCCAGCCTGGCTTGCTCTATTCCTACGCTCGCCTGGTCCTTAGTAGTTTCTGTTGCTGTGGCTAGTCTGGCTTCAAGGGTCTTGATGAGGCGATTTTTTCTTTTCAGCTGGTTTTTTAGAAGCTCGACTGAAAACTGATTTGCCGAGGCATACGCTCCTAATGTCCCTGCTATCTCAGTCGCGAATTGTTCACTTTTCTTGTCCTTCCCATCGGTTATGACTTTGTATTTCTCGGCTGTCGACTCCCYTTCTTGGTAAAATTCTCTCTTTACCACTTCTTTTCTCTTCTTATCGAAGAAGAATTCATTCGGAGGGAGCTCTTCTACCCTTATAGGTCTCAACTCCTCATTGAAGATCCATCTTGCTTCAATATTTCCTTGAGTCGACTGCAAGGGAGTAACCGATGTGATAGGTTCTCCGATCKGCTTTGCTGATTTTCCCGGAGTAGTAACCGGACTYTGCTTCTTCGGAGGGTCGGGAGTCTTTATTTCTGCTCTCRAACTCTTCTTCTTCGGAGGGTCGGGAGTCTTGTTGTCTGTTCTTGGACTCCTGGGTTGCTCTCCCTTGTCTTGGTGTTCTTCTTGATCAGGGTTCGCATCCKTAGAACCCTCTGCATCMTTTTGTTTGATCTCTCTGTCGTAGCTGGACTCTCGCCCCGCAACACTGCGGGGAGACAACTGCGTCGATGGTCTTGGAACTTCAGAACATGGGMTCTCTCTTCGGGTGCCAAAGTTTGTATCCGAGCTAGGATCTCGGCATAGGACCTTGCGCCTCGRAAAATGTCATCCGAGGGTGAATTCYCGTGCTCAAATCTCTTGAGCCCGCAACTAGCCAAATGATTGCTCACGACCCTTTGCGGGTCGTGCTTCTTGTATTCAATAGAGACCAAATTTAGGTCTTCCAGGGCTGTCGCCTCGGCTTTGGCATGCCCGAAGTTTAATAAAGAATATGAATTCAAATGTACAGGAAAAGGTGGCTATATCTTCTTTGCATATCCTTTAAGCTCCTTGCTTATACCACCTATCACTATTTGTCTGGCAACCTCGCGACAAACTAACTTGTCAGGAATGAATAATGGTAGTGCATGCGGGGGGACAGACGCCCCGAAAACTCTGAGGTAAGAAAATTCGGCCTCCACATACCAGTCGGCTATGCTGCTTAGATTTGTCACTATGCTGTCTGAGATTCTGTGTGGTGGGTGACCGAAAATAGTGATATGCAGAGGCACCATCACCCAGTTGAAAATTTCGTACATGAAATTTGCAACTTTGTTTTCCCATAATTTTGAATGATAGATGTGTATGGGCTCGTCTTCTGTTGCAGTCCAACTCCAGTTCATCAAGGGAAACGGTGTCAAAAAAACAAATTGCGTCCATAATGTATGCGGACATGAAGAATGAAGACGCCATGCTGTCCTCTTTCTGCGCCCGATACTCTATGACCCGGCTGGTCAAGCTATCGGACAATATTTTTGCCCAGTCGAAGGAACTGCCTTCGGCGACCCGAAACATCAGATGCACCCATGAAAGATAAAAATGTGAGGTGTCCTCTCTCCCGTATAGCCTGCATGTCATCATGGCAACGTACTTGTACTGTGGCTCTAAAGAAGCGATCGAATATATGCCGTGGCTATCAGCCCTGAACTTGGCGGCGTGCGAAACCCAATCTTTTATTAAACTGGACATGGTTTTATCATACTGTATGCATTCCTTCTCTTTGAATTCGTCCAAGAATTCGGCGCCATATGTGTAGTCGGACTTTATAGGTAGTTTATACATGGCTTGCAGATGTTCCGGCCTGAAAGTCTCGATGGTGACTTTCTGCTCGTTCTTAATGGTTTTGGTCGGTAGGTCGACATGGTCCAATGCCCATCAGACCATATCATAATATGGCAATAATCGTGGTTTGGATGCTACTCTGTGCATTCCGGATTGGACGACTATTTTGTACTTGGTGGTTAGATCATCTTTTTCGTTGTCACTGGAGTCGTCGGAATAATCCACCAATTCTGCTTGCAGAATATCTGAAACGAACGACCAATTTGGGATCGAGTCGATACTTCGAGGCGAAGTATCAACAACATTTTCCGAGCCTTGTCCCGAAACCTCAACATTTGCTTTGGATGCTTTTCGCGGAGCCATGGCTGAAGCTTGTGTTTTAGCTCTTTTGCGATAGAAATACGTATACATACAGAAGTCAGTTTGCTCCGAGATAATGTGCTTTGCGTAATACGAAAATGCATTTGCTATAATGAACCACAGCTCTTATATATATTCAAAAACTCGGTACCTTTCAGAACAATTCTGTCAAATCATCCTCAGAAATAAATTTTGCCATAAAAATCCGATCTTATTCGTTGATTTGCCCTATTCCCTAATCATTGCCATAAATTTTGGCGGTTTAAAATGTCTGTTGGTGTATGGAAGGAATAAGGTTACCTTGTAAACCGTGCAGACATCGAAAAACGGGATACGCATTAATTTAGCTTAATTAATCCGGTTTTACCAACATTAAACAATGTTTCGGTACTCGCTATATCGGGGATTTTGCTTTAACACTTTGAACCTTTAACACCTGAGACTGCGATGATCGATTTTGATTAATAAAAACAAAATCGTGATTAGGGTCTCAATTAATTTCATAATTATTTTATTCGCCCTATCGCGACTCGGAGCTTTGAAAATAAGTTACCGGTAGGTTTGCATGCCGAGATGCGAAACCGCGAGATCACGATAAAAAAAATGTAAGATAAACTCGGATTTAGTAATTAATCAATTTCACTTATATCCTTATCGTGATTTCGCGGGTCGGGGTTTGGATGGTGTAACTTTTGAAAAGGAAAACACCGAGTGGTGAAATGCTGCCAGAAACTTTACCCTGGTTTATCTTTTACCTTTAGCCTTGACACAGGTTACAAAAATAAGGACCTCGTGTTCTCGGTTATCGGGGCTATGACATTAAAATTTTTGATTTGGAGAACGCCGAGGTGCGAAACCCCGACGACGTTTAAACATGAGTTAAGGAAAACTTTACCCTTGTTACCGTCCTAAGTAAAATATTAAAACGATTTCGCTGTTTCGTAGCTCGGGGCGTGTGACTTATATGGCTTACAGTATCCGACCTACGAGATCCCGAGGTAGAACAAAAGAAGAAGAGTTTTAACAAAAGGTAGGACTCGTTTCGAGAGCGTAATAATCATCGTTGCTCTCGTGATAAAACTTCAGAGATCTCGATATCTCAGAGGGAAACTATGAAAACCATCTTTAGACTTTGAGGATTAAGAATGAAATCTGTGACGGGCTAGAAAAACAAAGGTCCAACAGACCTCACTTAAGCTAGGCGCTTGTCCTCCTAAAGTGATTAATTAATTAATTAAGTCCCCCTTTAGCACCTTTTCATTCTAATTCTTCGTTGACTTAGGCTTAAGTGACTTTTCCTAAGTATTTTTGCTTAATTCATCGTTTAGCCATCAATTCCTCCTTATTTCTCCATTTTGTTCCCTGTTTGTGCTTGACTATAGTCTACGGGAACATATAGACTTCTAAGTCACTTCCTGCTAGCCTACTCTTGGGAATGGGACCTCATAGAGACATGAGACAAGGACCTTCAATGTGTGCTTGTCACCTAGTGTTTAATTCAACAAATTATAACCATAAATGCAAGAAAAACAATACTACAACCATTCAATTAAGAAGTTTTGCAGAAATTCACTTACATTTAACCAAGAAATCATATAGCAAACCCTAGTTGTAATACCTTCCACCTAGAGAAATGCCAAAATGCCAATAAAAGTCCAAAAATGTCTTCCTTGAACAAGTTCGCCTCACAATTTCAGCCAATAGCTCCGAAGATAGCGCAAATTTCAGACCTCACTAATGAGTGAGTGAAAGATGATGAAAAAATGAAGGTAAAAACCCTCAATTTATAAAATACAATGACCTAATTTTACTTTTTAGGTCATAAAAAGGTCGACAAGGCCAAAATACTAAAATCATACTGTTTTACATTAAATGTTTAAATTAAAAACCTAATCAGGCAATAGAAGGATGTCATCCCCTTTTTAGGGTGACGTTAGCTACTTTGAGGGCAAATGCAGGCTCCTGAAGCAAAACGTTAGCCCTCATTTGGCTTCTCCAAGCTGCCACACGTGCCAAACTGCCCCGTCCATCTGCCAAAACGCTCATGAAGAAAGGATGACGTCATGAACCTCCTGGTTGACGTCCTAGGCCTTCCAAGGCCAACGTTCCACTGAAAAGGGCACAATCCCCCTAGGTCAAGCTCTGCCAGGGTGCCTCTGCAAGACGTCCTTCTTCTCTCTGGTGCAAACCCCTCTGTCTTGTCTGTGCTTCCTACTGGGGTCTCAACATCCATCTGGTGGGCTCTTCAGCCCCATGGAGGTCCGAACTGATCATCTCCCCATGTGTACCTGTCTGTCGGGCATGATCCTGCACATCAACAGCTACACCCTCCATGGGCTCATAAGTCATAGGGATCATAGCAATGTCAATCACATCTCATCATCAATATTATTAAACATGTGCATAAAACCCCTATTACACCAGTCAAAAGCTCAAAGATATTATACAAGCCTGCAATACAAGTCTGGGGAAAGTGACAGGGTGTCCTATTGGGCTAGTGTCCACTGGAAAAGGAAAGTTCCCAGAAAAGACTAAATCTAAGCCATGTAAGTGGGTGATGTGGATAAGGGATGTCCTGACAATGGGCGCAGTGAAAGCAGGGGAATGCAAAGCTTTACCTGTGGGTGCCTTTGTAGAAGGGGAGCTGCACCTGTCCTAGATGCAATTGTTTCCAAGTCCATTCATGCCTTTTATTCTTTATTCTTATTGCTTTTTCTTCAAGAAGCTAATCAGGGGACACTGCCTTGGCGTGGTGACCAGTGGTGACAAGTGCTTTCACAGAAATGAGAAGGCTGGCTCGTGATGAGACCCCCTTTCTCTTGGCCATGCAACCCTCAAATGATTGGCCAACCCAATGCCTGGACAAATGAAATGGGGTAGATGAGTGGGAAGCAGGATGAAAAAGTGGTAATATGAAAGGAGTGGACGATGGCTTTTCAGAAATCCCCCCAGTGGCAAACCAAAACCTACGGGCACAGGCTTGCTAAGGCATCCTGTCATTCCCCCCAGACATGGTCAAGTGGACAAGTATAAGATCCAAGCATTCATTAGAACTAAAAGGAATTAAATGCACATATTCAAAGGTTTTGAGGATCAGAGTGACACATACCATGATACCCGGACTCATTACCTCATGGAGCAAGAACCATCTCTGACACAAGACCAAGCCGATGGTGATGGATGCTGCTGCTGCTGCTGGCAAAGTAGAGGCGTTGAAAGGGAGAAAAGATGGGCCCTCCAGGGCCATGCCTAAGTCGATATGGCTCTCGGTACTCCATGTCTAGGACCTGCGAGCCTCGAGACATAATCTCCTAGTTATCCCTAAAAGTTGGGATAACAAGCACAATTGTACAATTATATCGTGTTGTCCCTTTTTTTAACAATTTTTCATGTTGTTAGAGTTTATCACTTTGGACGATTTCCTTTGGATACCTTTGAGTTCAATTTCCTTGCCTTCATAAGAAAATCTCATGAAAAGTTTTTGAAAATTAAGAGCCACTGTTCCCAAAGATTGCAACCATTGGACCCCTAATACAACATCAACACCTCCCATTTGGATTGCAATCATTGGACTATTCAATAAATACTCCCCCATAGTGAACTTAATACTATGGCACTAACAATTTATGGTACCTCCATCTACAATCATTTTCTTTAAATTCTGGTGCTAGATATATAAAACAATTGAGAAGGTTAGCTAATTTGCAATTAATGGAGTTATTGGTGTTTAGCCTTATACATATACGAGGCCCTCAGGCTTCGAGCCCATACTCTTCAGCCTCCTACGAGACCAAACCCTATTCAACAGATCACCTCCTTCTTCACGGTGCTACCCTCAGAAAGGGTCACTAAGAGACAAACCGACACTAGCGCAGCTCCAAACTGCAGATCAATACGCACCCATGGGACCTTCTATCATCCCACGATATTTCAACGATGTAACCAGACCAGATCCAGTCCCAGGAGACGGATGAGATCCCCCAGATCTCGTCAGTGCACTACCTCTACTAGTCAGTAGTGCAACGGACGATCCAGGCACTCCACTAGTTCTCCCTCGAGACATCCGACTATACTCCATTTTCTTCATTCGACCTCGAATAGTAAGAGAGATGGATCCATTCCATGACAGATATACCTCCTTTCTTCCGGTTCCTCTTGTCCTTTGATCTTCTCCTATCAGAGGAGGTTTTTGAGCTCGGGGCGGAGGGTTTTTCATACCTTGGAGTAGATCTCACTCTCTACTACTCTACCTTATTGCACTTTACTTTCTGCATCTCGTCTTTTATAGGATACCTTTTGGTTCTCCTGCATTGTATTGACATCATTGTACTCAACAGTCCCTTTAACCTACTTTTGTGGTCATTAGTCGAACATTAATAAAATTATCTTATCATATCTATCTTGAGAGTTTGATGAGTGTTGATGCCAACTAAAGCATGACAAGATATGGTTGGAGTAGTCTCTTCTATTTTTTGAGAGGGTTCCAATTCTTGATCTTCTTCCTCTTCACAATATATGTAGAATAATTACTTCTCTCTACATTTATGCCCTTTACTGTACTTGTTGTCACAATTGAAACATAGCCCTTTGCCCTTCCTTCAGCCATTTGTTTAGAGTGTCAACCTTATAGGTTGATTGAGGTTAGGAGTGGTAACGTGGCCTTCTCAATAGGTGTTAAAGGCAACCCATCTAGTAGCGATATTTTTACTTTTCAACTTTCCCTGCCATAGCAAAAGCATTATCCAATGATTTGGGTTCAAAAAGATGTACCTCATGTTAAAGGATCTCCTTTAAACTACCCATAAAGAGATCCAACAAAATTTTCTTTGGAACGTTCTTCACTCTAAGACACAACTTTTGAAAGTGATGAATGTGTTCTGTAATTGGACCTCTTTGCTCAAGGTTTATCAATTGGGTAAAGAAGTTGTCTCTTAATATCCCCTTAATGGGGTATTAATTCATTCGTCAAAACAAACCAAGAGACAACATAGTCCTTTTTATGATCACAAAGCCCTTAGTACCACACAAATTAATCAGGTTCTAAACACAAGGATGCAATAGTTACCTTTTGTAGAGTTGGCACTTGGTGTTGATTAGAGAATTGCTCCATCTGGAATATCCATGTTATTATATCATTACCATCAAAATTCCTCATATTAATCTTTAGAATGAAGTAGCTCTTGGTCTCGAGTTGAACCCTCAATGATGTGGATGTTGGAGTGATCAATGATTAAGTGTCAAGGACTCAAACCTCTTGTTCTCCAATTGTGTTTCACTTTTCTCAATATGTGACCAGGACTCAACCCTCTTTGTTCTCGTTATCCTCTTCTTGTGGAGGTGAATTAAGGCTCAAGGGTATTGTTGTCGTCCTTATACACACTTGCTGACGTGAGCTAAGTCCATCTCACTTAGTGTGTCCTCGGAGACACAATGTCTAGGTTCTCAGTCCACACTGTCACTTTGACTGAAACCTCTTCCTTCTAGGTTAGTACCACACAAATTAATCAGGTTCTAAACACAAGGATGCAATAGTTACCTTTGTAGAGTTGGCACTTGGTGTTGATTAGAGAATTGCTCCATCTGACACATTCATGTTATTATATCATTACCATCAAAATTCTCATATTAATCTTTAGAATGAAGTAGCTCTTATCCTCGAAGTTGAACCCTCAATGATGTGGATGTTGGAGTGATCAATGATTAAGTGTCAAGGACTCAAACCTCTTGTTCTCCAAATGTGTTTCACACTTTTCTCAATATGTGACCGTGACTCAACCCTCTTTGTTCTCGCTATATCCCTTCTTGTGGAGGTGAATAAGGTCATATATTGTTGTCGCCCTTATAATAATCTCAAGGTCGACGGAGCTAAGTCCATTCACTTAGTGTCCTCGAGAATGTCTAGGTTCTCAAATTCAATCGTCACTTTGGACTGAAAACCTCTTCCTTCTAGGCTTACTCCTGGGGAAGCCAAGGGGTTGTCCCTAATTACTGTATTGATTTTAGTGTTAATTTTCTAGGAGTTAGTTTTAATTTGTTGTAGGCTAGTTTGAAAACTAGCCTAAGATGCTAAGGCTAATGCAAGTGCAAGTCTATTCTAATGAAAATCACCTTTTCCCTAAGTCAACCAAGACTAGTGCCCAAGGTTGGGAAAATGGGTCAACTAAAGTTAAGGGTGGTTTGCCATTAAACAAATATTACAAGGAATCAAAGTTTAAACTACCCCCAAACCACAAATTACAATTATGCAAAAGAATTCTATGATACAATGTTTACACCATACACAAACTAGATACAAAGATACACAAATTAGATGCCAAGATACACAAATGTAAGTGAACATACAAGAGCCAAGCATGCCCCAATAGCACTTACTCTATTGACCGCCTTCACTGGCTACAATAACAAAAAGCACTCAAGGATCAAAGAAAGTGATGCCTCCCCAAGTGGGATAGCTACTCAACACTTTCTTGATCCACACCACAAAGATAATTGATCCACAAGATATTCAATATTATATTCCAATGTTCACATAAACATGAAAGACATAAACATGTAGTTGCAATAAAGATAGATAAAACAATAAGATTACCACCAATGTGTTTTCCATGCATACATTTAATACCCCCAAACATACAAAGGTGATCTATAAAATAAGTGTTTAGGAGTTGTTTAAAGATTTATTAAATTTTAATAAATCTTTAAACAACTCCTAAACTATGTGTGTGCTTCAAGCTTCCTTCTCCCTTGGCCAAATGACCGGTGCTCAAGATAGTAAGGAAAACGAGGCCTTACCCAGATTCTTCTATCGTATCCTAACAAAGAATGCGCATTTCCTCGGAGTATCTCCCCAATCTAAATCACCCAGGGATACTTTCCCTCCTTTGTTTTCCTCAAGCCCGTTTTTTGATGGTGGAGATGGCTGAATTGAGCCCCTAAAATTGTTCCTAATTGTTATTATGACCCTTGGGTGGGTTTTTAGGTGTGTTTGGTTGCTTTAGAAGTGTTTTAAGCCTTAAAAAATTTGGTTTTTAGCTTACGGCCGAATTGAAAAGATGTGAAATTGAGTGCTTGCAATATGTAAATTAAACCACCATCAACATATCATAACATGAAGGAAATGTTGCACAATGTTAAACCATTAATCCAGAACCATTCCACATGTATGTTGAAAGTTAAAATAACCGAAATGTATCACTCTGCAAAGTGTGTGAAAACTGTAGAAATGAATGCTATGAAAAGTTCATCCCTTAAACATAAGATGTACGCATGTAAAGTGTGTTTGAAAAGGAAATCTGAAGATGTAAATGCTTTAGACCATGAATGAAAAAGAACTTAAGAGATATCCATCATCCACACATTATCCATACATCCATAACCATAAGCATAAGCATCTGAAAAAAAAAGGAGGACAACTACAAGGTGATTATCAAAACGAAATTGAAAAGTTAACCATTTATCCACATGTGTGCGTTGAGCTTGGAAAAAATAGAAATGCTTGAAAATGGAAACTTAGCAAGGTAATGAGAAAACTTTAAACCATAATCACATCATATGCACATAAGATTTATAAATAACAAAATGAAAAGATGAGATATAGCATTTAAGATTGCATCTAAATCATTTAGCCATTTACCGTGAGAGCATAAACATATATAAAAATACTAAAGGAAATATAACTTAGAAATGATGATTACTATCTAAGATATTCTAATTCATGAGCATGTAAATCATCACAAGTTAATCTTAAGCTGTTACATTTTGGGGACGACTCCCCCAAGGTGCCGTCAAGTGTTAGATTATCAAAATAAATGAACTTGAAAAAGAAAACACCACTTACAATGGCTGCTGTGGAGGCAAGCCTCCAATATTGGCCAAAGAGGGTTGCTTATACTCAAACGTGATTATTAAAAGAAGAAGGCCACACAAACTTGCCTTGAAGACAAGAGGGGCAAACCATTTAAAAAAAAATGAAAAACTTAGAAAAGAAAATGGATTACAATTCAGCCCGACGATTTTAAATGGTTGGCTAGGCCAAGCACACTCTTAAGGTGTCGGCAATATGGTTAGCTCACAAATGTACGAACAAAAATCAATGAAATAGCATGAAATATACAAAAATACACTAGGAAATGCTATAGTCTGCCGCACTAACTGAAGATGGGGCTTCGGGAAGCCTTGAGATGAACTTGAGTACGCTTCCATACGGAAGTTTGATGCAAAACCAAATGAGCAAAAAACTTGCTTGAAATGTCAAGAAAAGACCAACAAAGTTAATTAATTTTCTCATGCATAATGTCATAAATTCTACATAAAATATCCAAGTAAAGATAATAATATTGACTTATCTAAGAGTGTTAGAAAGATGAAACAAAGATGAAATGTATGCAGCAAATAAACAATGGACAAATAAATGCTAGGAGTTTGAGAAAGGGTTATGGGTAGGTTCTTTCGACAAAGTATCCATTAACTTTGAGACAACCTGGAAAACTCAAGGAAAGTAGTGAAGCATGGAATAGACAACAACATTGAATAGACCAACAAAACTAAATGGTTTCCGCCCTTTAGCTATCCAACAATGCATAAACTATTAGAATACTCTTAGTTAATCTACCCTAGTAAAATACTTTTCCAAAGATATTTTATACTACACAAACAAAATCAAACAATGCAAGTCACCCTCATGTGTAAGAAGAAAACCATAATACTCTTGGATGTCTTCAAAATCCTCCAAAGATTTCTATTGATTCATAAAAATGTGAGAGTATTGGAGAAATACTTCTTCCAAAACTCTCAAGAGCAGGAGTGAAGTGGCTTGATACAAGAGCAAGAGGGTGAGTTGAAATTGGAAGCGCACAACAAGAGCCAAAGAATGCAAGAAAATGAGTGAGGAGGGTCTTACTTATAGCCTAGAGGCAAAGTGAGGGCATCTTAGATTGAATCCAAGTGTCAAATCTCAAGCACAAAGCACCAACCCCTCAAGGAGAGGGCCTAGCGTTTTAAATAGATCCACATGGATTGATGATGGAGGACGGGCCAATAATAGAAAGGTGAGATGAGAGGCCAAGCGACCTCTCATATTAGGGGCCCACAACACAAGTCAAGGCATAACCCAATGGTTTGGGAGTGAGAGGGGGTGAGTTAGGAAAGGAGGGCGTGAGCATGAGAGGAGGGAGCCACCTAAGCAATGAGTTGGAGCGTGGGGTCAAGGGATTAGTGAGGTGGGAGGTTCAGGGAGGGGCCACCTCCTCATGAGAGGCGGGCCCCACACCAAGTATTGTCAAGATACCAAGGTTTGAGATGAGGGGGGACGTTTTTCCCCTTAGAGCAAGATTTAGAAGGTTATGGGAGCGAGTAAAGAGGTTGAATTAAGTTGTTAAGTGGTTAGGATGGGTTTGGGCAAGTTATGAGGGTCTAACTTACTCATTACCCAATACTACTCACTAACTCATAATTACAATTTTTACATTCGCAATGTCACCTTAGCAACTCAAATTGTTGTTTTGACTGACTGACTCTGAGTGGACAAAGACATAGTAAAACTTGTCCCACCAAAACTTGGTCTATGGGTGTAGGGTGCTATTGCATTTCTTTGAGCACAAATACCCTATCAAAACCCCAAGACCGAAGTTTTATAATATTTGCTCAAAAATACTTAATTAATTAAATAATTAAAATTCCAACCTTAGAAAAATTAATTAATTTTGATTAATTTAAAAAACCTTATTTAGACTCCTAATTTAAATTCGCGGAAACTTTCCAATAATTGCCTCCCACATGGTCATTTACATCATTCTAGCATATACCAAAGTGATGAGACTAGACGCCGTCACCACTTTGGAAGAAATTATTGCATATGTGGAGGGAAATACTCAAGGGAAGTCAACCAAAGCCCGAGAGCCCCGTTAACAACCTGAGGATAAAACCCTCGGTGAAAGAAACTCCCCCAAAGAAAACATCCAAAGGTACCTAACCTAACTAGACCCATGCATCTTATTACATTATTAACTCCAATAAAAAGTGGAAATTTCGCTTACAAAATTTAGTGTCAGCATTCGATGCCCAAGTAGAACCAATAATGTTTTCAACAAATTTGCATCCGGTGATGCACTTCATGGTAATACGAGTTGACCCCAGTCAATAATAGGTGGTCAACATCCGGCTCATTAGATGGGGACGGTGGGTTCGATCTTCTCACTGAGATGGAGCATAGGAGAATCCAAAGACATCTAGAAAATAAGCCTCACAATGTAGAACACCAAGAACATTAGTATATATATTCATAAGCACATAAATGAAATCAATTGCTACAACAACATTTACATAATGAAATATCTAAAGTACAACATAATAATTACAACATGAAACTATGATACCGAAAAAAAAATTCTAAGTACATATTGACATAATAAATTGAAATAATACAAAATTAAAATACAAGGAAGGGTTAGAGATACGTTACAACCACCCATGCAATGGGTGAAATGATGTCGCAGGTGTCTGAAACATCCTAGTCCAGGATGACTCACAGAAGACCCCTTCCCAAGTTTTATCAACTTGGAACTTTTCGTGAGGAAGAACCAACCAAGTACCATGCTCCTTCTTCCCTTCAACCCAACACTGGAATATGACAAGCTGTGTAAAGTCTGAATAATTTGCTGCTCATGACTGTCAAGGTAGGAAGCCAACCAATACTCAAAATGATATGACTTTGATAAACTGAAATTGCCTTCCATTTCCACATAATTCTGCCTTAACTCATCTTCTGGTTGAGAGGTTGGAAAAGAACATATCACAGGAACCATCACACTGTTTTCAAAGTCAACGTCCAAAAACACTAGTTCCTCGGGAGGAGGATGGGGACTTGAATCATCTAGATATTCAACATTTTCCAACTCAAGATCCTTTACTTCCTCAAAATAGATAACTGATTCATCTATGGATTCATCCGGAATTTCCTCATGAATTTCCTTATCTTTTTCATTATCAATCTTAAGCTCATGGGGGTCCGGATATTCAATATAAGTTTCTGTAAAATCATCATCCATAACCTCTAATTGGTCTTCTATGGCCATAAACTGTTCATTTATGGTTTCACATGGTTCAACATGGGCAAACTGCACGTTCTGAGTTATTTCATTAAGCTCCTTAATGGGATCTGGTGGATCATCAACCTCTATGTCTGAACTAATTGTTTTTATATTTGAAAGATTTTCCCTCTTCCATTTTCCCATAAAATCATCAATCAACTCACTGTAAATTTCATCCTGATCATCCCCAAATCTTTCCAAAAAGGCATGCAGAAAATACCGTATGGTCTTGATTGATTTCTCGTTACGAATAAGAAACCAATCACAAGCACTTCCATGGCCCTCCAAAAGAGTCCAAGAAAACAATTGCATAAGAGCGTCCTCATGGATAGGTGTATCATCCCAACCATCAATTAATTTCCAGAAGGCCTTGATATGAGCACAAGCATCACCACCCTCATGAAATTCAAGCACATTATCAATAACATCTTCAGGTATATCATTAGAATAACCAACTATTTCTGAAAAATCAAAAGGTCTAGTGATTTCACTCATTGAAAAAAAATCTGGGACCCAAAATTACTAAGGATCCAACAAGAAGGAAAGCATGCCAGCTTCATCCAAAAACTTTTTCAAGTTCAAAGATGAAACAAACAAGCCGTCAGTTCCTTCTTAAAAAATGCCTTGTCAAATTATTTAAAAGTGGAGTCGCCAGATGACCAAGTTTATTTCAGACAAACAAGAGCATCAGACAAAGCAAAAACAAGAAGGAAAACAAAAGTTAGATTTATTAAGTTTGGAACAAGGATTGGATACCAGTGAG
>SNQJ01S0245553.1:0-13187 GCA_010110895.2 Picea sitchensis | reverse complement strand
CTTTAGGCTAGCTTAAGGTAGGATAAGGTAAGGTGGGTTATGATACACTAGGATATGATAGGATATTCTAGGGTAGGTTAAGGTGCTAGGATAGGCTATGGTAAGCTAGGGTAAGGTAGGTTAGGCTAGGGTGAAGTAAGCTAGGGTAGAGTGGGTCACTTTAGGGTAGGCTAAGGTAGCATAGGATACACTAGTTTATGCTAGGCTATGTTAGGGTAGTCTAAGGTGGTAGGATAGGCTACAGTAAGGTAGGGTAAGGTAGATTAGTCTAGGATGATGTAAGGTGGGATATGATAAGTTACAATAGAATATCCTAACGCAGGATAAGATATATTAGGGCAAGGTAGGATATGTTAGGCTAAGTTAAGGCACGATAGGTTAGGCTTGGTGAAGATAAGATAGACTAGGCTAGGTTAGGTTAGGCTAGCCTAGAGTAGGCTAGGGTAGGATAGGCTAAGGTATGCTAGGGTAGGATAGAATAGTGTAGGCTAGGGTAGGCTAGGGTAATATAGAGTAGGATAGGATAGGTAGGCTAGGCTAGGTTAAGGTAAGCCAGGCTAGAGTAGGTTATGGTAGACTAGGTTAAGCTACGCTAAGCTAGAGTGGACTAGGCTAGGCTAGGCTAGGCTAGAGTGGGATATGATAGGTTAGAGTAGGCTATGCAATGCTAGACTAAGCTAGGCTAGGCTAGCTTAGAGTGGGCTAGGATAGGATATCATAGGCTAGACTGGGCTAGGAGATGATAGGCTAGAGTAGGATAGAATAGTCTAGAGTAGGATAGGATTGGATAAAGTAGGCTAGGAAATGTTAAGGTAGCATAGGATGGAGTAGGCTAGGCAAGGTTAAGGTAGCGTAGGCTAGAGTAGGCTAGGCTAGGACATAATAGGCTAGAGTAGGCTAGGCTAGACAGGGCTGGGATAGAATGGGCTAGGCTAGAGTAGGATAGGATAGGATAGACTCAAATAGGGTAGGCTAGAATAGGATAGGCTATAGTAGGCTAGGTTAGGATAGAGTGAGATACACTAGTATATACTATGCAAGGAAAAGTTAAGGTAGGGTAGGATAAGAAATGTTAAGGTAGGCTAGGCTAGGCTAGGAACGGTTACGATAAGATACAATGGGCTAGGATAGAGTAGGATAGACTAGGATAGAGTCATATTGGTTAGGCTATAGTAGGCTAGGAAAATATAGAGTTAGATAGGCTAGGCACGAGTAGCGTAGGATAGCGAGTCTAGGCTAGAGTAAGCTAGGCAAGGTTAATGTAAGGCAGGATAGGTAGGCTAGGGTAGTATAGAATAAGTAAGAGTAAGCTAAGATAGGCTAATTTAACATAGGATGAGGTAGTCTAGGCTAAATTTTTCTAGTCTAGGATAGGCTAGAGTACTATAGAATAAGAGTAGGCTAAGATAGGCTAATTTAATGTACAATAGGGTAGTCTAGGCTAGGTTAGGTCAGTTTAGGCTAGAGTTTTCTAGGATAGGATAGGCTAGGCTAGTACAGGGAGTAAACTAAGGTAGGATAGGTTAGGTTGGTCTAGTATAGTCTATAGTAGGCCAGGTAAGGCTTGATTAGGCAAGGCTAGGCCAGACTAGGATAGTCTAGGCTTGATTTGGTTTTTAAGGTAACATAGGCTAAAGTAGGCTAAGCTATGTTAGAGTAGGCTAGGATAGGCTAGGATAGGTTAAGGTGGGGTAGGATAGAGTAGAATAGGGTAGTTTAAGTTAGACTAGGCTAGGTTAATGTATGATAGGTTAGGTTAGGCTAGAATAAGGTAGCATGGGGAAGAGTCGGCTAGGCAAGGATAAAGTAGGTTAGACTAGGATAGTATAGGAGAGGGTAGGCTTTATTAGGTTTAGAGAGGATAGGCTAGAGTAGGTTAGGCTAGACTAGAGTAGGCCAGGCTAGGATAGGCTAGACTAGAGTAATATAGGCTATGATAGAATAGGATAGGATAAGATAGAATAGGATAGGCTAGGATAGTGTAGGTCAGGATATGCTAGAGTAGGATAGACTAGGCTAGAGTAGGTTAGGCTTTGCTAAGTTATAGTAGAATAGGGTATGTTAAGCTAGGACAACCTAGGGTAGGGTAGGTTAAGGTAGGGTAAGATAATTTAAAGTAGTGTATGCTAGAGTACACTATACTAGGTTGATGTAGACTAGGCCATGCTAGGCTAAGAAAGTTTTGACTAGGTTAAGCTAGGTTAATCTAGGCTAGGCTAGGATAATGTAGGATAGGTTAGGCTAGGATAGCCTAGTTTATGCTAGGATAGGCTTGATTAGGCTAGACTAGGATTGAGTGTGCTAGGATAGGCTAGAGTGGCCTTAGAAAGGATATAGTGGGATATGGTAGGCTAGAGTAGTCTAGGTTAAGTTAGCTTAGGATAGGTTAAGGTAAGGTAGGAAAAGTTATGGTAGGGTAGGCCAGGTTAAGGTAGCATAGCCCAGGTTAAGTTAATCTAGGCAAAGTTATGATAGGGTAGGCCAAAGTATGTTATATAGGTTATACTAGGATAGACTAGGCTTGATTAGACTAGGATGGATTAGTGTAGGCTAGGCCATGTTAAGGTAGAGTAGGATAGGATTATTTAAGGTAGGTTATGGAAGGCTTAGATGCCACCATTGGATAAAACACCTGATCAATTGTTAAGACGTTTTCTTGAGATGGAAAAAATTAATGTAAATATCCCTTTTTTGAAGAAACTAAACACCAAGGATAAGACACCACATAATTCACCCATGGCGGGGAATAGTCTACTCAAACACTAGGAACATACAAAGGAGAAACCTAAAATAAAGTCGAATTATGATGGTGATTATCAAATGTAAGATGATCAATAGTGAACATGCTTCCGTTGTGAGGAAAATCAATCACATGAAAGAGAATAGACACCATTGTGTTCATAAGATATAGATAATCATGCCTAATAAGCATATTAAAGTCTAAAGGGCCTTACTCCACTAATAGGTCAGCTAGGAAAATATTCTCACATAACATTATAAGAAAATGAAGAATAATCCCTAAATACTCATTTGGTCTTGTATCAAAATCTAACAACTCACTCGTAGCTGACACAATCTTGGTAGAACCCAAATCTTTCCAAGCCAAGGATGATAAAATATTTTCATAAGCTCCTTCATCTATAATACATTGGCAAGTTCCTTTTGAATTATATTTAACCCTTATTTGGAAGGGTGTTGAGGAATGAAGGTGTGACTTAAAAAGATCATTCCAATCAAAGGAAACCATCCTAGGACTTAGAGGGATTGTACTCGATGAGAGTGGAATGTCCCCTTGTTCAGAAAGTGTTGAACTAAAAACATTGCAAATATAGTCAATTGACACATCACTTCCCAAAATAAGAGTGGGATGAAACGAATATTACATCTTCATGACGACTTTTGAGAACTCATCACTCTCCAAGAGAAGAGTAGGATTGACCAAAGATTGCATCGACAAGACTACTTATTCAACCACTAGTTGAAAAGGTTATGAGATAACATGGTCAAAAAACACATCACCCTCCAAAATAAGAGTGGGATCAACTAAATATTGCATCAGTCGAACCACTTCCTAAACTGATGGTTGAAAATGTTTCTAGGAAATCAAATATGGCAGATGTTTGAAAGGGATTTTCTATGAGGACCACAATATTAATACCTTTTGAATACCAATGCACAAATGAGTAAGGTGATCTCACTTGCAAACCTTACAAGGGAACTTATGTTTAAGTAATATTTATTTAGGTTTATCTACATTATCAATGCCCACAACATGACTTGTAGTGGCCAACGACATGTCTCCAGCATGACTGGATAAGGTTGGTGGTGTTTGTATAGTATGAATATACATGACTAGACTTGTTCCCATAGCATGACTTGAAATGGTTGGTTTCTTGTCTTCAACATCACTTGAAGAAGTTGTTGACATATCACCAACATGACTATCATAGGTTTCTTTTGTTCTCCAATAATGACTTGCAGTAGCGAGTTTCATGTCTTCAACATGAATTGCAAAGTTTGTTGACATATGTTCAGTATAACTGATAGTGAGTGGAATGTTTCCCCTAGCATGACTAGTAGAGGCCAGGTGCATGTCTCCAACATGACTCACATAGGTTGGTGAACTATTGCGAGTATGACTTGTGCCCCTAGCATGACTTGCAAAGGATGGTTTCATTTCTCCAACA
Source organism: Picea sitchensis (assembly GCA_010110895.2). Classification (NCBI taxonomy): domain Eukaryota; kingdom Viridiplantae; phylum Streptophyta; class Pinopsida; order Pinales; family Pinaceae; genus Picea; species Picea sitchensis. Next base: position 9,000 of record SNQJ01S0245553.1, on the reverse strand, counting down.
TGACTATCATATGTCAGTGACTTCTTCTTCTTTCTCTTGCTCTTCATATTCCTTTTAAAGTTTCATTTTCTAGTAGATAAAATTTCACCAGAAGAGGGAGAAGGATGAATAGTATAATTTTTTTATGAAGAAGATAAAGGATCAATATCAATTCCATTCCCATGACACAATTTTATTATATGAGAATCATCAAGATATTTCAAGACGTTCAAAGTGGTCCACAACCAAACTGGTAGTCCACTATTCAACCCAATAATGTTCAAAGTGGCCATAAAGGCATCACCCACATTACCAAATAAGGGAAAATAAAAAGAAACCCCTTAGGGATGGGTCGCTTAGTTGGTATCCTCAAGAAATTTATCCATGATGTTAGTATGCATAGGCTTGTCCCTTACGATATTTTTCATGTCTGAAAAATTCTTACATATTGATTCTGGAAAACTAGTGGTATAAAAACTCATTCCTTCTAATAGGTGGCTCCATGATTAAATGATTTCAAATGAAGAATAGGGTTCCATATTGGTTGGTAGAGTTTTTATCCATCTACCTAGAATAAAAAATCCAAAAGTGGTTGTATAGAGACAACCTTAGGCCAACTACACAAATAAACACTCCACTAAAAATTCCTAAGAGAAACATAGAAAACGAATAGCTTCTCCAAAACTTTATCCCATGTGGATAATGTATTGATTCCAAAGAAAAGAAAAAGTGGAAAGTGACCTTCCAAAAAATAGCATAAGTTGATCAACCCCAAAGGTCGTTGAATGAAGGAGTGAGAAGTAGTTACCTTCACCTCCATGTAACAACCCTACCTAGTTCAAGTAACCCTCGCTTCATGGGGCACCCTCTAGGGGTATTGGAAGTGTGATGCAACATCTACCTTAGGTACCAGGAGAATTCTATCACAACCACCTTTGAGATAACTAGAAAATGTTTAGAGCTACCAACTGATAGTCGGTGTCTACGAAGTATAATCGATAGTTGGGACCAAATTTATGGGAAAGGTAGCTATGCCCAAAGCTCTCAAACCCCATATACAATCAACCAATGGAAACCCCATATACAATTAATCTCTTATGCTTGGTCAAGTATCAGAGGAGAAATATCCTCATGTTTAACTCCTATGTTAGAGGAGGCTCTCACATATGCCTATCCAAAAATTGGATTCTTACACTCCCTAAGTAATACTCGTATGTTTTTTTTTGATAGGAACAATTAGAGGGATTTATATTATAAGGTAGACTAGCCACTAGTGCGATTACAAAATGGCATTGCTTCACTGAGTGACTGCCTGTATGGAGCTTAACAGTACTCCTAAATACACTAAGCTTGGACCCTTACCCAGAGAAGTGACTCACTAAACCTATGATTACAGACTTATTTAGTGCCTTGACTTCTATACAAAATGTCAAGTTGCTTAAGAGGATATGAGCTTGCTTCAGATCGAGAGACTGGGTTATTTTTTGGCATCCTTATTCCATTCATTGTTCAGCTGGGACATTTTTACTTCCAGCTGACCTATTCTTTCCTCAAACTCTTCCTTTGGATTCTTAAGTTCTTGATGCATCTTTCTTAGTTCTTCTGTAAATCCAAACTTTGCAGTGGTGATGTCTTGCTCTAGCTTCTCCATCCTTCTGCCTGCTTCTGAATCCAGATTCTCTAAAAAATCTAGTTGGAACTGTAACATTTGTTTTAGATTCTCCAATGTTGAATCCATAATCTTCAGCCTTTCCTCCATGGTTAGCTTGATTCTGGAACTTGCTACCATCGCTTGGAGCCTCCCCTTCTTTGCACGCCCTGGATCTTCAAAGATGATGTCACAAAATAGCTATGCATAGAACTTCTCTGAGCCTGTGGTTGTGTTGCTGACTTAAGCTCACCTTCCCTGGCCTTCATCATTTCGTCCTTAGTTGCTTGTTTCAAGAGGCATGGTCGGGGTTCTCTTTTGTCCCCTCCCTATCTGAGATTCGATCTTACTCAATCCTTCCTTTGCCCCTTTCGCCCAATCGCATGGTCCTAGACTGACTGAGCCTGATCACTATCTATGTCGTCCTGTCCCCCTCTTTGCCACTTGCAAAAATGAGTGTGTGCTGTGTTCATGAGTCACGACATCTCCACGGTGGACAATGAGCTATTTAGATTCAAATTTCTCGGCGCCAAGAGGGTGCCTTTGTTGACTTCAGCATCCGCATCTTCATTCAGCTGTCGTAAAACATGGAATAACTTATATTAGGTGAAGCTCCTAAGAAGGAGATGAATTTTATCCAGCAGGTTGTTTAGTTTCGCACTTTGGTTTTTAGATTAGTGGATAATGGCTCTGATTATCAATCTGGAGTCTCCTACTATGACCAAGTTCTAGATCCCATGCTTGTTGGCTTGACACAGTCCCTGCCACAATGCCAACACTTATGCACTATTGTTGGTATCTATACCTAAACCCAAGGCGTATCTTACCATTGTTTTTGCATTGGGACTTTCAATTGTCCCTCCTCCACCTGCTGGGCCCAGGTTTCCTTTTGAGGCCCCGTCGAAGGATAGTATGTAGGCCTTCCTTTCTTTTTTCCATTTGACAAACTCTTGTTTTCCTTTCCTTATTTCCCAATCCTCTCAGCGCGGGGTGTTAGCTATGCTCCCATTTTTCCTTTCAATTCTAAACTGATCCATCCAGAGCTCCTCCTTTTCTTCCATCTTCCCACTACATTTTGGTTGACAAAGGTAAGGGGTGCTTTCTCCGAAAAATGCTTGAATATTGTCTACCACTATGGGTGCGCTCTTTTTCCTATCCCTGAAGACCCTATTGTTTCTTTCTAGCCAAATCCCCCACAGGATAAACCTTGGTAGGACTCTCCAAAGATAAGAGGCATAGCTTCATTTCTGTTTTTGGAATGGGTAGAGGGAATCCCAACCTTGGAGAAGACTCATGATGTCTTGAGGGCGGAGGAACTTAGTTTTCATTCTGATTGACAACCTCCAAACTTCTTTGGAATAGATGCAATTGAGGAGGAGGTGGTATGAAGTTTCTTCAGCCTATTGACATAGAGGACATCTGTAGGGGCCCTTCCATCATTTTATTTCGAGGTTTTCCCTTGTTTGGATGTTGTTATGGCCAAGAGTCCAGATAAACATATCAATTTTAGGAATGGATTTGGTTTGCCAAATGGATTTCTAGAGGATCGGGCTAGGTGGGATGTTGGGGACGTTTATAGTGAGTCTATAGCCATTGGATGTGGTGTAGGGATTAGCGTTATTTCCCCAGCCTCTCTCATCCTTCCCTTTTTTTTTAAGGGGGGATTTCCCCTGTAGACAGAGCTTAAAAGCGCATCAGTCCCCTTCTAAGTTCCGGGGTATGCTGCCCACTTCCCATCCTTGCCACGACTTGCATCTATCCTTCCCCCAAATTGAGATGTCGAAGAGTGTCTTTAAGTTTTGGCTGTCCATCCGCTCTTTGAGGTGTCACAAATCTTATCTCAAGTCTAGAGGAGGGTCTCCTAGAATTGAATCATGTCGGATTTTGATTTTCTTTCCATTTCTTGGCACCCAGATGAGGTGGGGGTTGAAATGGGGCATGCCCTTTTTTCAGAGGATGAAGATAGGGGATCCTTTATATTTCCTGCAGGGGTATTCTATGCATCACTCCCTTGCTCCCCTAAAATATTTTTTCCACAGTGCTACTTTGCTCCAGGTTGGCTCATTGGTGACAATATTCTAGAGAAGTTTTGCCCCCCATGCCAGGTTCTGTACTCGGGTTTTTTTGAAGTTGAGGCCTCCTTCCAAGAGGGGCTTAGATATTTTTTCCTAGATTATCAAGTGAAGTTTCCTACGTGTCTTCTTTCTGCCTTCCTAGAGGAAGCTTCTTTGCATTGCTTCAATTTTTTGAATTGTGGAGCCAGGGGCTAGAAGCAGCGAGCTCTGATAGATGGGTACACTGGACAGAACAGACTTGATTAGGACAACTTTTCCTGCAAGATTTAGCCATTTCACCCCCCAGGAGGAAATTCTCTTCTTTAGTTGGTCAATTAGGTGGTTCCACTGTGAGTCTCTTGGAAAAACTTTGAAGATAGGGATTATGAGATAATTAAATCCCTCCAAATTGGTGTGTCCTTCCATACCCAAAACTCTAGATATTCCCACCATCTCCCTAGGCATGATATGCCAGCCATAAATCTTGCTTTTTTCCTGACTTATGTCACTTCCAGAAACTGCATCATATGCGTCTAGCTCCTCCTTCAACTTCTTTGCAATTATTGGGCTTGCCCCGCCTAACAGCAAGGTATCGTCTACAAATTGAGCATGATTTATCTCTTTCACTCCTTGTGCTATGCTTAAGACCAGAAGGCTATTTTGGGCTTTGGATTTTTCCAACTGATAACTTAGTACAGAAGCCTGGATTGCATAGAGGAGGGGCGAGAGTGGGCACCCTTGCCTTAACCCTCTGGAGGCTTGGAAAAATTTTGTTACTCTTCCATTAACCATGGGGGCTATCCATGGTGACCCTATACAGGATTTAATACAATTTACAAAAGGTTGATCGAAACCAAACTTCCTCATTACCTCAAATAAAAAACTGTGATTAACTCTACCAAAGGCATTGGCGAGATCTATATTTATAATCATACCTTTGTCTTTCCTCCAGACGCTTGAATGAAGGGCCTCTTGGACTAGGATGATTTTGTCTGCAATGTGCCTTCCTTTCATGAAGCCTACCTGGTTTTCTAGAATGATAAGAGGGAGGATTGTTTTCATTATGTTTTCTATAACTTTGGTGAGGATTGTGTATCGTGTATTGCAGAGGGAAATTGGCCTAAAGCGGTTAAAGCTGAGCGCTCCTTTCTCCTTTGGAATAAGTGTCAGGAAGGCCGAGTTTGTGCTCCCTCCTAGCTTGTTTCTCGATTGCGATTTCCTTATCATTTTGGTGAGATCAAATTTTACTATCCCCCAACATTGTTGGTAGAATCTGGCAGTGAATCCGTCCGGTCCAGGAGCCTTGTCCAGATTCATTTGATCTAGTGCCTCCTTTATTTCCTTCTACAAAACTTCCTCCAATAGTCTGAGATTGATGTCATCCTTTATAAGATTTGGGATGATGGAGAGGGGATATTGATGGGTATCAATGTTTTCCCTTTTTGTTTCTGAGTAGAGGGTTTCAAATGTTTCGAAGGCGGCTTGTTTAATGCCTTCTTGATCTGAGATTATAATATTTTGGGCCTGAATTTCTGTCACTGCGTTAAAATGCTTCCTTACCTCCACTTGCCTATGTAAATAGATAGTGTTTTTATCTCCTTCTGTTAGCCATAGGCTTTGGTATTTTTGCCTCCAATAACATTCTTCCTCCCTGCAAGCTTTGTTCCATTGTCGTTGGAGGTGGTCTTCATTGAGTAGATCTTTTTGCATGACCTCCTTGTTTTCCAAATCCAACTGATGGCTCTCAAGGCACATTTGGGCTTCTTTGCATGAGGTGGTTGGGTCTAATTGTCCTTTTCCCCAGGACTTTAGAGAAGTCTTTAGCCTTCGTAGATTCTCTTCCCAAACATAAAAGGCAGAGCCTTTGACCTTGTTTTTCCACACATTGGATACTAGGAGAAGAAAGTCTTTGTCTTGTATCCATGACAGGTTGAATCTGAAAGGGATGGGTCCCTGGCCTTGGTCAGTTTTAAACTCTAAGTGCACAGGCTTATGGTCGGAGGTGCTGTGAGGGAGGATTTCTGAGGAGGCTATGAGCCTGAGAGTCAAGAAAGAGCTTTGGACGAAGACTCTGTCCATCCGGGAAACAATATACCCCAGTCCTACCCTTTTTCTGGTTCATGTATAGATTCCTTTGACCGACTTGATGTCGATTAGATCCCAGGCTAATATTAGGCCTTCCACCCATTCTCTAGATGGGTCTCTTACAATAGATCCCCCTCATTTTTCCTCCTGGGTCAGGGTTATATTTAGATCCCCTCCTAGGATGATATTTTCTAGATCATTTTTTTTTAGGACATCTTGGAGGGTTTCCCAACAATTCTTTTTTTCTTCTATATGTTGTGGGACATAGATATTAAAGAGTCATATTGTGTATCTGGAATCCTTCTGGAGGAGCTCGGTGCGAATCCAATGCATGCAGGCGTATGAGCTGATCAATTCTATTTTGGTGGTGTTCCATAGGGTCCAGAGCCCTCCTGACACGCCTCTGGCATTTTCAGCTAATCCTTGGTTGTTCTTCCAAATGTTCGTTAAAACTTTGAGAGGGTCATGTTGACTCATCTTTGTCTCCTGAATGAGTAGGATGTCCGCTATGGATTCTTTGATGATATCCTTGAGGGATTGTTCTTTCCTTTTTCTGCGAAGACCCCTACAGTTCCAGGAGGTTAACTTCATTAATTACCTTGGGGGGGGAGTGGCCTCCTTGGGAGGATTTGGTTAGATTCCTTGTTTGCCTCACACTGATCAATTGTTTGATAGTTGGTTGTGCACCTTTTAGGAAGTCTTTGTAGGTTTCCTGATCTCTTTCTTCTTTTTTGGATTTCCTGCCTCTTCCTGGTTTCTTTGGGGTGTCCCAGGCTTCACTGGCTCCTTCCGAGTCATTCCCGGACGAGATCTCCCCTTCCTCTGTGCCTTGAGTCGCCCCAATCCTTTGAGGGGATTTATTTTTTTCCTCTTCTTCTATTGTCTTTTGAGTTTCTCTTTCTTCATGGGTTTGGGTACCTCTTGTTGCTTCCCCTTGGGCATATTTGCTCGGCTCCTCTATCTCACCTCCTATTTCCATGGCCAATGTATTGAAGTTGTTAACCGTCTCTTTGCTTCCTAGGTTCCTGTCTTGAGCTGGAGCTGGTTTTTCTCCCTTGGACCTTTTGGTTTTGGTTTCCCTTTACGGGCCTGTTGCCAGCCTTCTTCTCCTACCTTCTCTATATTTGGTTTTTTTGGGCAGTTTCGTTGGAAATGACCGTATTCATGACATCCTCTACATTTGAATGGGAGCTTCTCATAATCCATCTTTTGAAGGTGGTTCCAATCCCCTACCTTTAGTTTTACCACTTCTAGCAAACCTACCTCCAGATCAACCTCCACACAAATCCTTGCACACGAGTATTGGTCTTTTGGGTCTACTCTATCGATGTAATGTCCCAATCCATTTTTGATAGCTTGTAGTGATGAGCAGTTACAGCAGTGTATTGGCAGGTTCGGGAGTCTTACCCAGATAGGGATGTCTTTTGGTACTTTCGAGGATGGATCAAAGATTGGGGTCCATCGATTCAGATAGAGCCCCTGTGTGCCCATGAAGTATGGTCCATTTCTGAAGATTATAACTTTGTCCTCCCGAGAGATGAATTCGAAAATAAAGTATCCTCTTCCAACCGCATAACATGTTACATTGTTTGTTATCAGCGGCCACCAGTTCCTTTGAATCCAGTTGTCTATTGTTTTGGATGAGGGCCAAAGACCCATGAACTGACCTACCAGGTTGTGATCTAAGAGGGACAGTGCGACCTTCATCGGATGGTCCAGCGGAAGGTCGATCTCTGAAACATCGTTTAGCCTCTTTACGAAGCTTGGCAGTTCCGACTGGGGGGGTTTCTTGCTGCAGACTGCGACTAGTTTACGAAAGGAAGAGGTTGGCGAGGGAGGGGGTGACAGATCCCCTTTTCCCTGGCTAGTCATGGAAGTGGCTAAACGTGAACCCTAAATCAGAGCGATATCTTTTCACCTTCACACTCTATCGATGCCATTTTGTTTTCTTTTTATTAAGGAGGCTCCCTGAATTCTAAATTCAAAATTGCAACACATATTCACTATACAAGAATAATTAATACTTGTATGTTAATTTACTAGCCTTGGATAATTTTCTCTCTAGTGTAATCCAAGGCCTTAACCTAGACTAATTTTTGAACCCCAAAAGAAAAAGTGTAGTGCATTTTAAATTTAGCATTCATTTTTAACAATCGTTCTTTACTCAAAGGGTATGAAAGTGTAACTTATGTTGTTTGAGACTCTTGCAAAGTGAAACTTATAATAACACTATAAAATAAATATTTACACTAATTCTAAAATTAAAAATATTTTCAGGAAATAAAAACTCATGAACAACTAATTTAAACCTTGAAATGCATTTTTTTCTCTTTTCAATGCCAAAATGTATTAATGCAACTTTTTCCTAACTGTAGGAAAAGAAAAACAATCAAACAAAATATTGTTGTTTGTTCTTTTTCCTTTGAAATTCTTTTCAATATCGAACGATTGTTTTTTCCTATACTAAGATCTTTTTCTTTTTCAAATGTAAATGAAGAGACTTAAATAACCAAAAACTAGGCTCCTTTTTTTCTTCTTTATACTAAATGAAAAACTAAAGAAAAGATGCTAAAATAAAGAAACAAATCTCTTTTGTATCTTTATATCTGAACAAAAAAAAAAAGAATAAAATAAAGTACTAAATTTAAGTTTCATCTATGATCACGACAACAATCAAGAAACCAAGGCCTTGAGAACAAGACTCGTCTTATAGTTATGCAATCCAAGAAAATATTTAAATAACCCAAGGAAGAATAAAAATAAAGTTATTATTTTCTCAAATTTAATACTTCAACAACCTTCTATATAAAACAAGATGTTTTAGGAAAAAAATCTCCGAGAAAGATCCACACACAAAAAAAATGGGGCTTCAAAAGGTTGAAAAACAAGCAAAACAATCACTTCTCAGGATGAAAGCACCCCTTTTATCACTTTAGGGAGAGTATAGAAGATTAAATACACACTTAATACTTGTATAGCGGCCATATGTATGTGCCCAAGTCTTCGAAAGGGAACATATATGACCCATAATTCCAGAAAATTTGTTAAGCATTTGTATGCAATTTACTCTAGATAAGAAGCATATGTATGATTTTGTCATCAAAGGAAAGAGTGCATACACCCTAAGAACCCAATAAAAAATTGCAAAACCCTAGTTATAAATCCTGAAACAAGGATAGTCTTTTGAAAATACTAATTGAAGGGGCTTAGATAGAAACAAGGCCAAAATTCAAT
>SNQJ01S0245552.1:2935-13188 GCA_010110895.2 Picea sitchensis | reverse complement strand
CACCCAACTATAGTGGGATTTCCATATCATCTTCGCTCGCTCACTTAATGGAACACAGATATGGCCCAGACGACACAACAACCCATCGTGAATATGGAAATTATCGACAACTACGTTTTCACCCAACATTTGGTAGGTGGTGGTGAAGCCAGGGTCTATCTCATAGAGTTGAGTCCATCCATATGTCTCATGGCTGGAAGAGTCTAGCACCATGGTAAGTGTCACGACTGGTGGTCTACTAAGGCAATCAGTGATGCAATTGGTTCTTCCTATTTTATACTTGATTTTGAGGTGGAATTGTTGCAAGTATGTGGACCACTTTTGATGGAGGTCATTCTGTAATTTTCCCCGTGTCTGCATGAACTACAGTGGCTTATGACCAGTGTGGATGATTGTCTCCTTCCCAAGAATGTAATGTCTCCACTGGCCGCAGGATTGTACAATGGAGTACATTTCCTTGTCATAAGTAGGGTACTTACAGACAATATCTAACAGTGTCTCACTATGATAGGCCATGGGGTGGTCGTGCTGAGTGAGAACGACGCCCACAACATAGTCTGAAGCATCTGTCTCAATTGCAAAGGGATGTTGCAGGTCTGGTAATGAAAGTACTGGGGCTGAGCACAAGCACTACTTCAAATCATCGAACGCTTGTTGTTGGGACCAGCCCCACGCAAATTTCTCCTTACAACCACCCCTATTTATTTCGTTGAGGGCCCATGCAATATGGGAGAATCCCAACACGAACTTGTGGTAGAAATTGGCAAGAACCAAGAAGCTCCAAATCTCAGTGAGTGTTTTTGGGGCTGGCCAGTCACAAATGACTTGGATATTGGCTGGATCCACATGTACGCCATGCTGATCAATGATGTATCCCAGGTAATGGACCCTGTCCATGCCGAAGGATCATTTTTCCAAGTTGGCGTATAGCTTGAGCTGCCACAGGGTGTGTAGAACCTGATGAATATGTTGCAATTGTCCGGCCCAAGTCTTGTTGTAAATTAGAATGTCATCCAGATACACCACTACAAAATTATTGGTGAATGGTTGCAATATATCATCCATCATCCTCATGAAAGTGGCTAGAGAATTTGTCAAACCCAAGGGCATGACCAACCATTCAAAAAGGCCTTCCTTTGACTTGAAGGAAGTCTTCCATACATCTGTCTGTTCTATTAGGACCTGGTGGTAGCCAGACTTCAGATCAATCTTACTGAAGTATTTGGCCCCCGTGAGTTGATCAAGGAGGTCATCAATTCGGGGAATTGGGTACCGGTTTCTGACTGTGATTTTATTCAGAGCCCGGTAATTAGTACAGAGTCGCTAGGTTCCATCTTTCTTCTTTACCAGCACGATTGGGCTCCTGCAAGGTGATGAGCTCGGATGAATGTGCCCCTTGTGGGGCAATTCTTGGATCTGTCGCTTGATCTCCTAGTTCTCTAAAAAATAGAGGTGATAGATTGGCCCATTGGGAGGCGGTGCATCGGGGGTTAGATCAATGGGGTGCTTGACTTGGCAGTGCAGAGGTACCCCTTTAGGTGAGGAGAATATATTCGAGTATTCTTCCACGACCTTATCTACTTGCTTCTACTGTGTGGAGAGGTTGGCTGCAGAGACCCTAGATGTGGCTGTGATATTTCTCTTATTCTGAGAGAGAACTATGAAGAAGACAAACTTCCCCATCTAAGAGATGACCTTCATACATTTCTTAGTAGAGATCAAGGAAATAGCACTAGCTGGGACTACCTCAGATATCCTATACAATTTCCTATTCAAAGTAATAATAACACTATGAGGCCTAGAATCATATAGAACATGACGTTTCCATCAATAAGGTTGGCCCAAAAGAACATCACAAACTTCGATACGAGAAACATCACATAATACCTCATCTTTGAAGGGATTGATGTCGTACGACAGTCGACATTGTTGGCTGACGCGGAGATCGCTTCCTTGGCGGAGCCATCCAATGGTGTAGGGTTGTGGGTGTAGAGTTGTTGGTAGGGAAAGCCGCTTGATGACCTCTGTTGAGATGAGGTTCTTCTAGCTACCACTATCAATGATGAAGTACAACAGGGTGCCTTTTACCCAAATCTTTGAATGGAAGAGATACTCTCCTTCTTCTGGCTCATCTGGTTCACCAGGATGGAGCTTGGTGGTAGAAAAGGTGGCACTGGGTTCCGCGTCAATGATCCATCTTCCCCTTTCTGGTTCTAGCTCAAATTCAGAATCCACATCTAATTCAAAGGCTTTCACTTTGGCCACCAATGAATGCTTTGAGTGGCAGTCACCAGTGTTATGCCAAGGGCTCTTATGGAAGTCGCACCACTTCCCGATATCATTCTTTGTCTTTCTGATGTCCTTCTTTGCTTGCGGCTTGCACTAGTTTTCCTGATACTGTCCATACTTTCTTTGTCCTTTGCTCTGTGGGTTGGGGCCACCCTTTCTCGACTTTTTTTGTGAGGGGTTCCCAGGCCCAAATTGCCACGTCTTTTGTTTGAGCTTCTGCTCGATTTTGACGGCATATCGGTAGGCTGCGCCCAATGATGAGATGTACAAAAATTCCATTTCGGTCTAGATGTATCTATGCATAGCATCGTGATACTTGAGCACTAGATGTCGCTTCGAATATTTGATACCCATCTTGGTGGGCAAGGTATGGAAGATATTTGTGAAATCGGGCATTGCTTGGTCTCTTTCTTGCCGCAGTGTGGTCCATTTGGTATACAGGTCATCATAAATTCCGACAGGGTAGTATTGTTCCTTAATATCATCCTTGAAGGATTCCCAGGTGGTCGTGACTGAAAATAATGAGGTTGCCTCTATTTTCTTTTGCTCACAGAAATTTTCCCACCAATCTTTGACATGGGGAACGACTTTGAGGAGTGCAAAAGTAGTCTTTTCTCTATTTGAAAAGTTATGGACAGAAAAATACCCTTCTAGTAGATTCAAGCACTTGTATACAACATATGTGTCTATATAACCTTCAAATATATGAATATAGAAGTTTATGTGTACCTTGAAGGGGGTAGAACCTCCGTTTGAAGAAGATATGTCTCTTGTTGGTAGCCACCAAAGGATTTGCGCAAAACTATCCATCATCTTATTCCTCTGTTGCATGAGGGCTTCCTCAATCAACAGTTTGAAAGGATCTCCTATCCTGTCATCTTTCTTTTCTTCTGCCATGAGAGGTCTCTTGGGCGTGCAAGAGCTTCTGTCCCCAAGAGAAACAAGCTCGAGACCCAACTCTTTGTAATCCAACCTCGTTGGGGAGATGTATTAAGACGACAAGAAGAAGACCGCTTTGATACCACTGATCAGGATTTTATGAGCAGATCGAAATGAATACATATTATTAACAAGTTCTTAACACAAAATAACAGAGATACACTAAAACTGGTTTTCTATTCAATAACGAAATAAGATGAAACTGTAAAATGTAACGGAAACAAGCTTGCTGGAATGGTGGCAGCTTATCTCTGAGAAGAGATGTGACAGTTGCATGCATTCATAAGAAGAAGATTACAATGAGGCTCTGAAGGAATTTTTACAATAAACAATAATTCCAAAAACCCTAGACATCCAAAAACCTAACCCTAGGAGATTTAGCGCCAAAAGTCATGTGGGCCCCGTTTGGGTAAGTTAGTACATCAACTTCCCGGGGTCGTAACTTTTGCATACGATCTCTGTTTTAGACGTTTGATAGTTCGTAGGAAAGGTATCTTAAAGGAGATTAATTTTGGGGGATCAATCATTCCTTCAACTATCATTGAGGATATCTATCCTGAAAAACCTTCATTTAAGCCCTCAAAATGGCCCCAGAAGTTAAAACTGCTAAAAATAGTAAATTGCCAAAATTGTCAGAAAACTATTTTAAGCCAGTTGGAAAAGGTGGGTGGCCACCGATATCCATATGGATCAATCCTCCCTCCTTAGGAAGCAATGGTCTCCATTTCATTGAGGTACCCCATCAGCTGAGGAAATTTCTGCTAAATTTGGCCCCGGGTGAGCCACTTGCCTTGGTGCAGGAGATGCCCTGCTTTGACGACTCGATAAAGCTGGATCCTTTGTTTTAGAGTGCCCTTGATATGTGTGTCCACAATATGATCATTGGATGCCTGTTGTATGCAATCAAGGTTGATCTCTATTGGTTTCAGTTGTTCTACAACTTCTGAGGTGTCCAATAATGGTGGGAAATAAGGGTGAAGGAGATCCACATTGAAAACTGGGTACAAGCCAAGGAAGGGAGGAATGTTGATCTCAAAAGAATTGTCCCCCATAGCCTTGGTGATAGTGTATGGCCCATAAAGGAGTGGGAGAAGCTTCTGATGGGGTCATGTAAGGCGTTCTTTTTTCAATTGCAGCCAAACTTTGTCGCCCACCTGAAACTTATGTGGCACCCGATGTTGATCATGGCGCAATTTTTACTTGTCATTGGACTTCTGTAGGATATCTTGAACCTATTGGCGGATGTAATGGATCCGCTCAATGAACCGGGTGGATTTGTCAGCTTTAGTTGGAGCTTGATATGAGTCGGTCGAGGTGATTGCAAGGGGAAGTGCAACATCTATGGGACCCAATGGTTTGAATCCCAAACCCACCTAAAAGGGTTTGTGGTCGGTTGAGCTATGCAAGGCTTGATTGTAACTATGTTGGACATAGGGAAGGCTCTCATCCCATGTGAGAGGGTGCTTTGAATTATACATGCGAAGGATACGCACAATCATTCGATTTACAACCTCAGTTTGGCCATATGTCTGGGGGTGGAAGGCCATGGATTTGGTGAGCTTGGTGTCCAACAGTGACCAGAGGCTCAACCAAAATGTGCTGAGAAATCGACTATCCCGATCTGAGACAATGGTTTGTGGGATTCCAAAATGTACCCATAATTGTTCAAAGAAGAGCTTGGCAGTGGCCTCTACTTTGATGCTCTTCTTGTAGGCAACCAGAATCTCCATCTTAGAAAAGTGATCAATAACCACAAAAACACAGTCATTTCCCCACTTGGTGGATGGGAGGCCCGACATGTAGTCCATTGAGATGGATTCCCATGGCCTGTTAGGAGTAGGAAGAGGGGTGTAGAGGCCCTATTTCTTAGTGGTCAATTTTGAAATAGCATAGGAAGTGTAGGACCTGATATACTTGCTGACCTCCTGTCAAAGTTTTGGCCAGTAGAAATGTTTCTGTAGCATCACCACTGTCTTTTCGACGCCGGAGTGTCTTGCCACCCGACTGTAGTGGGATTCCCATATAAGCTTCGCTCACTAACTTGATGGAACACAGATATGGCCCAGATGACACAACAACCCATCTAGAAGATGGAAATTATCGACATATGATTCAGAGGCTTTCACTTCGGCCACCAACGACTGCTTTGAGCGACAGTCAACAGTGTTATGCCAAGGGCTCTTATGGAAGTCACACCACTTCTCGGTATCCTTCTTTGTCTTTCTGTTGTCCTTCTTTGCTTGCGGCTTGGACTAGTTGTCCTGATATTGTCCATCTTTTCTCTATCCTTTGTTCTGTGAGTTGGGGCCACCCTTTCCCAGCTTTTGTTGTGAGGGTTCCCAAGCCAAAATTTATGTGTCTTTTGTTTGAGATTATGCTCGATTTTGACGGCATACTGGTAGGTCGTGCCCCAGGATGAGATGTGAAGAAATTCCATTTCGGTTTGTATGTATATATGTAGAGCACCACGATGCTTGAGCACCAAATGTCGCTCTGAATCTTTGATCCCCAACTTGGTGCGCAAGGTATGGAAGATATTTGTGAAATCGGGCACTGCTTGGTCTCTTTCTTGTTGCAGTGTGATCCATTTGGTATATAGGTCGTGATAACTTCTGACAGGGTAGTATTGCTCCTTAATATCATCTTTGAATTTTTCCCAGGTGGTCGTGACTGAAAATAATGAGGTTTCCTCTGTTTCCTTTTTCTCACAGAAAGTTTCCCACCAATCTTTGACATGGGGAACGGCTTTGAGGAGCTCAAAAGTAATCGTTTCTCTATTCGAAAAGTTATGGACAGAAAAATACCCTTCTAGTATATTCAACCACTTGTCTACAACATATGCATTTATCTGACCTTCAAATATAGGAATATCGAAGTTTATTTGTACCTTAAAGGGGGCGACACCTCCATTCAAAGATGATGTGTCGCCTGTTGGTAGTCGCCGAAGGATTTGCACAAAACTATCCATCATCTTGTTCCTCTGTTACATGAGGGCTTTCTCAATCAACAGTTTGAAAGGATCTCCTGTCCCATCATATTTCTTTTCTCCTTCCATGAGAAGTCGCTTGGGTGTGCGAGAGCTTCTGTCCTCAAGAGAAACAATCTTGAGACCCAACTCTTTGTACTCTGACCTCGTTGGGGACATGCATTAAGGCGATAAGGAGCATACCACTATGATAACACTGATCCAGATTTTATGAGTAGAACGAAATGAATATAGATTATTAACAGGTTCTTAACAAAAAATAATAGAGATACAGTAAAACCGGTTTTCTATTCAATAACGAAATAAGTTGAAACTATAAAATGTAGCGGAAACAAGCTTGTTGGAATGGTGGCGGCTTATCTCTGAGATGATATGTGATGGATGTGCACAGTCACAAGAAGAAGATTACAATGAGGCTCTGAAGGTATTTTTACAATAAACAAGAATTCCAGAAACCCTAGACATCCAAAAACCTAACCCTAGGAGATGAAGCGCCAAAAGTCATGTGGGCCACGTTTGGGTAAGTTAGTACATCAACTTCCCGGGGTCGTAACTTTTGCATACAATCTCTGTTTTAGGCGTATGATAACCCGTTGTAAAGGTATAGTCGAGGAGATTAATTTTGGGGGATCAATCATGCCTTTGGCTATCATTTAGGAGATTGATCCCAAAAAACATTCATTTAGGTCCTCAAAATGGCCCCAGAAGTTAAAACTGCTAAAAATAGTAAATTGTCAGAAAACTGTTTTGAGCCAGTTGGAAAAGGTGGGTGGCCACTGATATCCATCTGGATCAATCTTCCCTCCTTAGGAATAAATGGTCTCCATTTCATTGAGGTCCCCCATCAGATGAGGAAATTTCTGTTGAATTTGGCCCCGGGTGAGCCACTTGCCTTCGTGCAGGAGTTGCCTTGCTTTGACGACTCGATAAAGTTGGATCCTTTGTTGTTGAGTGCCCTTGATTTTTGTGTCCAAAATCTGATCATTGGATGCATGTTGTATGCATTCAGGGTTGAGCTCTCTTGGTGTCAGTTGTTCTTCTACTTTTGAGGTGTCCAATAATGGTGGGAAATAAGGGCGAAGGAGATCCACGTTGAACATTAGGTGCAAGCCAAGGAAGGGAGGAATGTTGAGCTCAAAATAATTGTCCCCCATGGCCTCAGTGATAGTGTACGATGCATAACAGAGTGGGTGAAGCTTTTGATGGGGTCCTGTAAGGCGTTCTTTCTGCAAGTGCAACCAAAATTTGTCGCCCACCTGACACTTATGTGGCACCCAATGTTGATCATGGCATTGTTTGTACTTGTCATTGGAATTTTGTAGGATATCTTGAACCTGTTGGCAGATGTGATGGATCTGCTCAATGAACCGGGTGGCTTTTTCAGCTTTAGTTGGAGCAGGAGATGAGTCAGTCGAGGTGACCACAAGGGGAAGTGCAACATCTATGGGACCCAATGGTTGGAATCCCAACCCCACCTGAAAGGGGTTGTGGTTGGCTGAGCTATGCAGGGCTCGATTGTAACTATGCTAGACATAAGGAAGGTTGTCATCCCATGTGTGAGAGTTCTTTGAATTATACATGCGAAGGATATGCACAATCATTCGATTTAAACCTCAGTTTGGCCATCTGTCTGGGGGTGGAAGGCCATGGATTTGGTGAGATTGGTGTCCAGCAGTGACTAGAGGCGCGACTAGAATGTGCTGAGAAATCGACTATCATAATCTGAGACAATGGTTTGTGGGATTCCAAAATGTACCCAGAATCGTTCAAAGAAGAGCTTGGCAGTGGCCTCTGTTGTGATGCTCTTCTTGTAGGCAACCAGATTCGCCATCTTATCAAAGTGATCAACAACCAATAAAACATAGTCATTTCCACGCTTGGTGGAAAGGAGGCCCGACATGTAGTCCATTGAGATGGATTCCCATGGCCTTTCAGAAGTAGGAAGAGGGGTGTAAATGCCCTATTTCTTAGTGGTCGATTTGGCAATAGCGTAGGTAGTGCAGGACCTGATATACTTGTTGACCTCCTGTCGAAGTTTCATCCAGTAGAAATGTTTCTGTAGCATTGCCACTATGTTTTCGATGCCGAAGTGTCCTGCCACCCAACTGTAGTGGGCTTCCCAGATCAGTTTCACTCGCTCACTTGATGGAACACAAATATGGCCTAGATGACACAACAACCCATCCTGAAGATGGAAATTATTGACAACTGCATTTGCACCTAACATTTGGTAGGTGGTGGAGAATTCAGGGTTTGTTTCATAGAGTTGGGGCCATCCAGATGTCTCATGGATACAAGAGTCTACCACCATGGTGAGTTCCACGACTAGCGGTCTGCTAAGGAAATCAACAATGCGATTGGTGCTTCCTGTTTTATACTTGATGTTGAGGTGGAATTGCTGCAAGTATGTGGACCACTTTTGATGGCGATCATTCTGCAATTTTCCGTGTGTCTGCATGAACTACAGTGGCTTATGATTAGTGTGGATGACTGTCTCCTTCCCAAGAATGCAATGTCGCCACTGGAGGCAGGCTTGTACAATGGAGTACATTTCCTTGTCGTAAGTATGGTACTTATGGATAGTATCTAACAATGTCTCACTATGATAGGCCACGGGGTGGTCGTGCTGAGTGAGAATGACACCCACAACATAGTATGAAGCATATGTCTCAATTTCAAAGGGATGTTGCAGGTCTGGTACTGAAAGTACTGGGGCTGAGCACAAGTGTTGCTTCAAATCATCGAACGCTTGTTGTTGGGACCGTCCCCACACAAATTTCTCCCTACCACCACCCCTATTTATTTGGCTGAGGGCCCATGCAATATGGTCGAATCCCAACATGAACCTGCGGTAGAAATTGGCAAGACCCAAGAAGCTCCGAAGTTTAGTGAGTGTTGTTGGGGCTATCTAGTCATGGATGACTTGGATCTTGGTTGGATCCACATGTACGACATGCTGATCAATTATGTATCCCAGGTAATGGACCTTTTCCATGCTAAAGGATCATTTTTCCAAGTTGGTGTATATCTTGTGTTGCTGCAAGGTGTGCAAAACCTGATGAATATATTGCAAGTGTTCGACCCAAGTCTTGTTGTAAATTAGAATGTTATCCCGACTTTTGTTGTGAGGGGTTCCCAGGCCTAAATTTCCGTGTCTTTTGTTTGAGCTTATGCTCGATGTTAACGACATATCGGTAGGCTGTGCCCAAGGATGATATGTCCAAAAATTCCATTTCGGTCTGGATGTATCTATGTAGAGAACCACGATACTTGAGCACTAGATGTCACTATGAATCTTTGATACCCATCTTGGTGTGTAAGGTATGGAAGATATTTGTGAAATCAGGCACTGCTTGGTCTCTTTATTGCCACAATGTGGCCCATTTGGTATACAGGTCGTCATAACTTCTGAGAGGGTAGTATTGTTCCTTAATAACATCCTTGAAGGATTCCCAAGTGGCCATGACTGAAAATAATGAGGTTTCCTTTGTTTATTTTTGCTTACAAAAAGTTTCCCACCAATCTTTGACATGGGGAACGACTTTGAGGAACACAATAGTAATATTTTCTCTATTCAAAAAGTTATGGATAGAAAAATACCCTTCTAGTAGATCCAACCACTTGTGTACAACATCCGTGTCTATTTGATCTTCAAATATAGGAATATCGAAGTTTATTTGTACCTTGAAGGGGTGGCGCCTCCATTCGAAAAAGATGCATTGTCCGTTTGTAGTCGTCGAAGGATTTGCACAAAACTATCCATCATCTCATTCCTTTGTTGCATGAGGGATTCCTCAATCAAAAGTTTGAAAGGATCTCATGTCCAGTGATATTTATTTTCTCCTGCCATGAGAGGTTGCTTGGGTGTGCGAGAACTTTTTTCCTAAAGAGAAACAAGCTCGAGACTCAACTCTTTGTACTTCAACCTCGTTGGGGACATGCATTAAGACGACAAGGAGCAGACCGCTCTGATACCACTGATCCAGATTTTATGAGCAGAACAAAATGAATACAGATTATTAACAGGTGCTTAACACAA
>SNQJ01S0245551.1:0-13188 GCA_010110895.2 Picea sitchensis | reverse complement strand
GGTTTTTGAGAAAAAAAGATTCGCTATTATAAAAATGATTCACCCAAATTCTATAGGATAAAATTATTTTAACTTAAAATCGCCAAAATTTTATACAAACTATATAAAATCCTTAGAAATTTGAATATTTTTATAAAAATGTCGCCAAATATTTATAGTTGGCATATGAAGGATTAGTAAGTTTCGCCAGGGTTTCTACATTTTAAAATAAATTTCCATCCTTAAAATCATCCCTGGTAGCAAGCGGTAGAAAGACTCAAGTAGATTGAGGCAGTCCAATAGGGCCGAGACAAGGAAGAACATGGCATTTAGATGGTGAGAAAACGTAGTCTTAATGACATGAATATGTCATCCGAGTACTGGGCTAAGATGTCTCAGGACCCACACCAAGAAATCCAAGAGTTGTGGATCAGATGAAAGAAGCACTGGGAAAAAATTAATATAGTAATGAAAGATATCAGACTCCCCGAGTTTGGTACCCCAGACAAATTCATCGACTTGAGCGACATAGTGGAGTCGCATGCCAAAAAAGATTCTCTATGGACTGAAGAACTCACAAATATGACCGACGCAAGACTAGGGCAAGTGCAACGATTTTCAAAACATCCAATCAGAGCCCGAACCATACTACAACAGTTGGAATCCAGTCTAGTTAAGTACCGGGCACATGCAGTGGACATCAGGGGGATATATGCGGCCCCGATGGAACAACACAAACTTCCATGGGCCCAAACTTATGAAGAATTGTTTATCAACTGGTTTGAATACGAGAGAACTCACCCTTTTCAAGAGATATCTCAGGTTGACTGTTAAAGAAACTGTTAGAAGATGAAGCCACGTGGCAATATTTGTTTTGTTTAGACTGTACTTAGCCGTTAATTTCAATTAAAATTTATATTATAAATAAAGACATCGACCAATTAGTAGAGGGTCGATGGTTGTTGTATGAACTCTTTATTTTTGGTTGTTAAGAATTATTTTGAAGCTGCTATGAATTGGAAGTCCTTCTGGACCAAAGACAAGCTATTTTCATCAAATGCATGTGATTGGACTTGGAGAAGAACTACTTCCTATCCTGTTTCATGAATGATGCAGTAATGAGTAAGAGAAATTAATTCTGTTGTCAAGTTATCTGGCGCAATGTTTTGATGTTCTTTGCTTTAACGATGAAAATGAATCGTTGTGTTATTATGTGATGAATGGTTATGGTAGATGAATTATTTTACTTTCCATTATCTTATTACATATGTGATTTCTTTCTAATAATTAGTTTCTTAGACAGTAATTGGATGCTCACATGGTTGATGTATTAGTACTAGGCCTGTGGTATAAAATCATTGTCTGCATGTTTGAGCAGCGGGTTATCCCAAGCTTATCCTCTTCCCTAATAGTTAAAACTTAATCCTGTTTGTTGTCAAGTTGGTTTATACTGGCTTGCATCTCTCATACCAGTCCCACCCAAGAGAAAATACAGAAGAGAATAGTCCTAACTGAAGGAATAACCTTCACAAGAAAACACAAAGCCCATCGATAATTTGGCCGAATCGAAAGATCTAGAGAACCATTCCATATTTAAATGTTGTAGAGTCTAATTGGGCCTTGTTGGTGGGTTTGGTTCCTACTGTTGAATAAAGGGATTTAAGACCCATCAATAGAATTGGCACTAGAAGGAGGGCCTGAGAATGAATGGTTGAATATATATTTTATATAGCATTTCAAATAGCCTACAGATTCGTAACAACCCACATGCATGGCTAGTCATTCACAAGACATCCCACACACACTGAGTACTCCCGAAGCGGGTAAATCACCCTAGCCCATGGAAGAACCTTTTCACCTTGAAATACCATACGCCCTTCCTCATGAGGAAGTAAATCAATTCAGAAGAATCACAAGAACCTACACCCGATAGATCGGTGCGTTGTCCTTAGCTCCCATACTCCCTCGAAGAAAACAACAAAGAAGACCAGTGGTTAGCACTCCCGACGAGGTTTTCGTACACTATGTAGAAGACTTAATAGATTTCTCAATTACCGAAATCCAAGAACCTCTTGATTTGATACCCAAAACGCTAGCCGACAACGTCTATGAACCAAACGATTTCTTGGGAGAAGAGGAGTTTAACTCAAACTCTGAAGATATGGAAGGAAACAATGACCATAATGATGAAAGGGGGAACCCATCTCCGAACAATCAACCTTGGTTAGCCAAAGAGGCTTCGGCCCTCCTGGTACTAGTCCATAACCTTCACCGACATCCATAGAAGTTGTTGCCAAAGTTCGATCCCAAAACCTGTGGATTACCTGAAGATCATATCAAGAAGTTCATACTCACGATTAGACTTATAAACATTCAACATGAAGACGTAGTCTGCAGACTTTTCCTCTACACGTTTGAAAATTCAACCTCCACGTGGTATTTTAATCTGCCAGTAGGATCTATAACCAGCTGGACTAAGTTCCAGAAATATTTTCTAGATAAATTTGCAGAGGAAACCACTATGGGAGCTTTGATGACTGAGTTGTTCGCAGCCACCATGAGTCCAAAAGAAAGGGTCAAATATTTCAATCAAAGATTCATGACCATATTAAACAAATTCCATCCCACGGAAAGACCAACTCAGGAGTTGCAAATCGAGGTTTATGCTAACGTGCTCCCGACTTCTATTTTTATGTTTGTAAAAAGAGCTACTAAGCAAACCCTGGCGGAGAATTTTGAAAAGGACAAGACAATATAATTCTATATGAAAGGATGTAAATAAGGCCATGCCTCCCTAGTAAAAAAAGAATCCCATCCCCCTCCTAGGAGAGGACTACTTTTAACTAGATCGCTGGGCAAACCAACTGAACAGACTCCTGACAAGGGGAATGGAGATATAGAATATCTACAACGCATGGTTAATAAATTATCAAACAAGATCATAGACTTGAAGAGAAATGCAGGAGAGGGAAACCAAGGACAAAGGCCCTATAAACCTTTCTTTAAAAGAAACCTGCCTTTCAAAGAAATTGAGCCTCCCCTTGCTAACTTAAATATTGATCTAGGGAATGTTGTGTCTGATTCTTTATGTACTTATCATTAGGAAAACCACTCTGAAAGAGAATTCCCTCAATGGGTACATTCCATGAATTTGATGGCCAATCGGTTTCTAGACAAAGTCACCCTGACTGAACAACCAAGCAGTTCGATTATGAATATTGTTGACCAGGAAGAGATTGACCCACCACGAGATACAACCATGCTGATATGGGATCCCAATCTGATCATGCCTTCCAATGACCTGTTTGAGTCTTAGGAACAGCCCACAAAAGTTTTGGTGGTATAGATACGTAGTAAGGGTCCGCCTGGCTCAAAATATACCGACGCCACCCAGGCCTCGAAAAGTAAGATAAATCTCGATCGCCTGAAAACATCCTTCTCTATCGGTAAAAACCCTATAAGCATTCATACCCAGGAATCGCCCAAACTAGATTACAACGTGGTTGAATATTTGAATAAGCTAAAGGCTAATATATCAGTTATGGACATATGCAGGATTCCTCAGTAGAAGGACTTTCTGTTACAAAATTTGAGCTCAGTATAAAACCCAACAGTGGGTAATGGTTCGGAAAGAAATCTGTCTCCCACAGATCTGGTGGGTAAACCAACTATGAACACATGTTTGGGAGATAGAAAGGAAAATCCTTTTGTCCCATCATTCCTCTTAACATTTGAAGTCTTCAATAGAAACCTTCATAACTGTTTGGTAGATTCTGGAGCATCTTCCAACATTATGCCCTTATCTATTTGAAAAAAATTAAATGTCATCAAGGTCATAACCCAGGTCAAGGTCATAGGAGAACTCAAATATGTGATGATCATAATATTGACACATCTGACATTTGTGCAGGTGATTGGCATCATTGTAGTAATATCCTAGAGGCATATGGGCTATTACTGAGTCAAGATTGGTCTGAAAAGCTAAATGGGTACTTCAGTACAGACTGGGAACACCTTTGTCTACCACTGAAGGGATACAAGAACATGATTAGAATCGATAGGGAGAGATATCTGAAACATATGGTCACTGATCTAGAAGCCCCGAACTAACCCTCATCCACAGATTTTTCCATACGAGGCAATTATTCTTGCGATTCCTACTTCATAAACTTTTCTCCTCTCTTGTCCGATGTTCCTCTTACCCAAAACTATGAATTGGTTTTTCAAGAGATGTCGTCGATACCAATAGGAGGCACCCTATTTTGTCAAAACCCCGCACTGTGGATTACAGGACAAAAGATAGGAGGGTGTGAAATTAACAAAGGAAAGGAAAAGAGAGATTGTCATTCACAAATTTGGACCCTCTATTTTGATGGATCTAAATCACAAGAAGGGTTAGGAGCAAGGTGAATCTTCATCGATCCTAAAGGTAAACATCATTTCTTGTCCTATAGGCTAGAGTTTGAATGTACCAACAACACTACCGAATATGAATCTCTAGTACAAGGATTAAAGAAAGCCATAGATTTGAATGTCAAAGAATCAAAAGTTTTCGGAGACTCTAAAATTATTGTTAGACAAGTAAGGAATACTATACATTGCAACTCTCCTCACCTAAAGAACTATCAGCAGGAGGTACATAGGTTAATAAATCACTTTGAAGCCTTCAATATTACAATGATCCCCAAAGAAAAGAATATTCTTGCTGACTCCTTGGACACAACTGCTTCCAGGCTGTCGCCTCTATAGGATTATGAAGCCTCTAGATTCACTGTGGAGCTACTCTACAAACCATCGGTACCTAATAACATTTCCAATTGGAAAGTCTTTGAAGGATATGAATAGATCATAAACTTCTTGACCAACCAAGATAATTTCAAAGATCTCGCTATTGACGATGAATAATTCCAAGAGCAATCAACATAGAATGATCCTCAAACAGGACAACCTATGGATAAATCAAAGGCTCACACAATCCCTAAAGGGATAGCTAATCTAGAAAATATGTTTGATCTAAAAGAGCGATTTAAGGGATCTAAAAATGCAAAGACTGGTAGCTCTTGTCTTCTGCATGAAACTATAAATCTTGGGACCCCAGAAAACCCAAAGAATGTGAATCTTGCTAAGACTATATCTAAAGAAGAAAGGAAATCTTGTCTCAAATTTATCAGACAATACCAACATGTCTTCGCATGGTCCTATAGAGATCTAAAAACATACGATACCCGCATCATTCAACACACCATCCCATTAAAACCTGAAGTGAAACCTTTCCAATAGAAGCGCTTCAAGTATCACCCATCCTTGGAACCTCTCTTGTATCAGGAATTAAAGAAGTTTTTATATGCAAAGATCATTTTCCAGGTTAAACATTCTGCATGGGTGGAAAATATGGTTCCTGTGAGAAAACAATTGGGTGAAATCCACCTATGTGTAGATTTTAGGAACCTCAACAGAGCTTCAGAGAAGGAAAATTACCCAGTCCTGCCGATGGAACAACTCCTACAGACCGTGTCTGGCTCAGAGATTTTCTCTCTACTAGATGGTTTCTCAGGTTACAACCAAGTCCTAGTTTCGAAGGAAGATCATTTAAAAACCACCTTCCGAACCAAGTGGGGAACCTTCATGTATAAACACATGCCTTTCGGGTTAATTAGAATAGGAGCGACCTTCCAAAGGGCCGTGGATGTAGATTTTCGGGGACTAATCAATAAATATGTGGTAGTGTATATAGATGACATAACAGTGTATTCGAAGAATAGAGAAGAGCACATCCAACACTTAACTCAGATTTTCGAAAAGTGTAGGAAATACGGTATATCCTTAAGCCCTAAGAAAACTATCTTCAGTGTCAAGGAAGGTAAGCTGTTAGGTCACATTATATATCAAGTAGGTATTCGCATAGACTCGGAAAGGATTAAGGCCATAACTCAACTTCCCTTGCCCCATAACAAGAAATCTATGGAGTCCTTTTTCGGGCAAATCAATTTTGTGAGGAAGTTCACTCCCGATTTCATAGAAATCATCAAAACCTTACAAAAGATGATTTGCAAGGATGCCTAATTTAAGTGGGATGATGAGTGAACAGATGCCTTCAACAATATAAAAGCTGCTATATCCTGGGCCCCAGTGTTGTTAAGTCCCGATTTCAATAGATACTTCTCCCTTTATACTTTTGCCTTCGACCAATCATTAGCTGCATTTTTTACTCAAAAGGATGATGTCAACAACGAGTCCCCAATGTCGTTCATGAGCACTAATATTCAAGGAGCTGAGCTAAACTATCCTGCTATAGATAAACAAGCCTATGTGGTATATAAGGTAGTAAAACATTTTGGGTCTTACATCCTCAAGAATCACACTAAAGTGATTGTGCCATACCCTACAGTTTGATCCTTATTTACCTAGCAATAAATGGCGGAAAGAAGAGGGAACTGGATAGCGGTAGTCCAAGAATTTGATCTAGATATAAAACCTGCCAAATTAGTAAGAGGAAAAGGGTTATGCAAGGAGAAGAGAGCAGTAGTCCCACTCCAACTTGTCACTGTCTCTAGGCCTTTTGAGCAATGGGGGTTGGATATCATAGGAGAAATTACACCTAGATCTTCAAAACAACACAAGTACATCCTTGCTACCACCGACTATTTCACAAAATGGGCAGAGGCCATTCCTTTGACTGATGTAAATGAGAAGGTAGTAATCCAATTCATAGAACAATAATTGATCACAAGGTTTGGTGTCCCTTCTATTCTGGTCTTTGATAATGCATCTTATTTTTCTTCCACCCTATTGACAGAGTTTTCTCTGGACAAGGAAGCATAATTAAGTACTCTGCAAATTATTATCCCCAGGGAAACGGTGTGGCAGAATCAACTAATAAGAACCCGGTGAGAATATTAAAAAAGACGGTTTCAGATAGCCAAAGAAATTGGCATAATCTACTCCATAATTCTCTATGGGCCGATAGAGTCACACCCAAAGAAGCTATAGGGAATTCCCCATACTTTTTGGTCTATAGGAAAGAAGTCATCCTCCCAAATGGGCTCTATCTTCCATCTCTTCAACCAGCCCAAGATTCCAGTGAGGAACCTTCGTCAGCCATACAACAAAGAATCAACACTATGCTTATGCTAGAATAAGAGAGAGAAAAGTCTAAGTCAAAGTTCCTGGCTCACCAACAGATAGTGAAAATATGGTTCGATAAGCATAAGGCTAAGGAAAAGAACTTTGAAATAGGAGACTTAGTCCTGAAGTGGGACAGGGAAAATGAACCAAAAGGGAAGCATTCTAAGTTTCAAAATCTATGGATTGGATCGTTCCAGATGGATGAGTAGATTGGGGTAGGCACTTATCAGTTGCAGAATCTGAGGGGGAACCTAATGCCCTCCTAGTAAATGGCCAAGATCTAAAACAATACTTCCAATAATAATAAAAAAAAATAATAATAATAAAAAAAAAAATATTTGTGTTTTGTGTTTCTTGTTGAGTATCTTCATGGTTGCAAAATACTTCTTTTTGTTGTTTTCTATGCTTTTGAAGATGTTTCCGGCAAAACAATGGTTGGCCTTAAAATCATGCAACATAGCAAACCCTGTTTCTAACTCGTCGCTCACTTACAAACACAAGAAGCACTGGAAAACTTGTGGTTACTTTGAGGAATCCTCTATCTATCCTGAGAAAATGAACAACTTTAGAGAAATGCCAGAAGTGTCTACTTTGTGGTTCGGTAAGACCTTAAGGGAATGAAGGAAAGTTGTAAAGGACTACATGAACCCAAAAGATGGAGCTAGTGAAGGATCCACCTTAACCATCTCACTTTGAAAATAAACAGACATTCTCCTCTCTCTCTCACTAAGGGCATCATTCTAAAATTAAATTGATATTATCAAAAGAGTGAACAGTAGGAGAGGGTATCCAGATATCTCCGTTGGGGCTATGGACGCTCGCTGGCAGTGGAGCGACACCGAAGCAGGTGAGTAGAGGTAATTAAAGGCTTCATGCCGGTGAATACTTTGCTAAACTTTTGTAAAAAGGGGGCATGAGTCAGGGTCAAAGGAAACGAAGGAGAAAAATGGTTAAAATCCCACAGGAAGACCCAAAAGCATCATCCAAAGAACTTCAAATGTGAAGGTTAAGAGGTTTCGATTTAAGACCAGTTAAGATTCTCCATCATCTTCTGTATCAACCAGGCCTTGGAGGAGGAACAGAGATTCTGCTTTCGCCTAATGAATCTCCATTTGTTGAGCACTCAACACACCCTAAAAATTCTATGTCCATTTCTACTTTTTGGGTAACGCTTGATCCTTTGCACTGTTTGTTTCCACTTCCGTATGAAACTGTTGCCTATGCTTATATTTATGTTTTCATGCTTGAATTGTTTAAAGTCTACTTAAACATATAAAGAATCATCTTAAACTTAAAAGGGACTTAACAACTACTTAAGAAATCATCAGTCTAAAGTTTTCCCCAACACGCTTAGGAAATTAGGCATCAGGAAAGATTAAAAGTGACGAAAATTGCTTGAGAAGTTCAAAATAGCCGAGCGTCGATCTTCATCGGTGTCGGCAGAAGGAGGTTTTCTCATTCCTGCAAATAAACTCCACTAAAGATATTTCCGAATACTGATCCATTCGGCTTCGGTAGAAAAAACAAAAGAGTAAGCGTCACACGAGTAAAGGAATAATATCGCCGATCGACGACCCCCGAAACATTTTCAGCATCGGGAAATTACGAAGATGATAACCCACCAAGAAGCTATGCACTTCAACTTTCCATGATCACCGATCCCCGATATGATCGGCATCGAAAGTGTTTACCAGGAGTATATCAATGGAAATATACACAAGGATAGTAGCCGATCCCCGATCTGTACACCGGAGAGAAGCGACGTGATGAGATGTTTTATCCCTTTGATAGGTTAGGTATGACACATTTAAAATGTTAGTTAATTCATGGATCGTGCATTAGTTGATTTTACATGCACAAATCAAAAGGGACTATTTAAGCCTACCGATACAATGCATCTCCCTCCACGCCTCCGCCATCAACCAGTTAGAATTTATTTGCAAAGATCCGACGATAGTTTGTTTTGAATTACATTATACTCGTATTAACTGATTGATACGACCGATGGGATCTCTCTCATTATATTATTTTAATTCATTGTGTATGATCCTATTCTACATGGCAAGGAGTTCAAAACACTTAGAAGAATAAGGCTAACAATCCAGAGAAGGCTTCCAAGGGTCAGTAAGTATTAAACAACAATCGTAGCAAGCATTACATGTATGTATCGGTTTATGGTGTTTTTTCCACTTCATTTCGTATGTTTTCACCCAACACTACTCTATATTCATGTTTAAAATACCGTTTTAATTGCAGGAACAATGCCTCCAAAGAATCCTACCACCAGGAAATCCCCAAGAGCGCCAAAGCTGCAAGAACCAGAAGCGGGAGAGGGCTCCTCCCCAGTAGTTGAAAGGCAATTAGAATTCGCTCCAAAACCTGTGCTCGTCATTAAGACGACCACCAAGAAGGTCTTCGTCCAGTCCCCAGTCTTCGGAGACACAAAGGCAAACATTAGGACCAAAACAACATTCCCTAGACAGAAAGAATTGTTTAAGAAAATCAAGAAGGAAGAACCCATCGAGTATACCCCGCACAACGATCCTGATACAAGAAGACTCGATGATGATGTCCTTCCAAATATCCGTAGGGCATATTTGCACATGGTGGCAAGACAGACTCCAGTGTTTCCTTGCATTGAGCTCTTAAAGTAGCTCATTGACCACACTGATGCACAAAAATGTTTGATTAATGACGATAACGGCGAGTGCATCGGGGTTTTCTTGCCATCAGAAGTTCAGAGTTACTACAAGCTTAGGGAGCCAGAACAAAAGCTGAGCACCGATTTCGTTGTAACTTTCTATGTAACACATGACACCAGCAAAATCATGGCATCATGGTGGAGGGAAGACAAACACTTCACGAACCGGACTTTTGACTGGTATCCGATGTCCAATCTAAGGGAACCATACATATACCTGATGGCTCTTCTCTGCAGGTTGCATGGGGAGAAATATTTCTCTCGGTTTTCAAAGGCTTGGATGCCTCTAGATTATACAGTATCCATTTCAGGAATGAGCTTTAATTGGGGTGCCATTATCTCCAAACGACTGAGCAATTCCATACGACAAGCCCAGATGCCGAAAGAGGGAGAAACCCTCTCCTTCTACATGGCCTCATATCTGCTGGACGTCATCTGTGCCAGGAACGTTTTCTCTGGAATGAACCTAAATTGGCACTCCTCTGAGCTCCCAGTCCATGTATACTTCAACATCTTATGGGAAAAAAGGTACAAGAAATCCTATTCTCTTATCTATGACCAATTTATTGCACGCATTTATTATTTGTTGTTCAAGAAAGAGTGCCCAAGATTGTCAAATGAAGCAAAAAAGGTTATATCGAAAGTAGATCACTAGTATCTAGATGAGCATGAGACCTACATCAGGGTTTTCGACACCACAGGGGCACCCCATTTTTTACCCATATATGTCCCCGATCGACTAGTGTTAGGGGAAATTCACTATCAAACAATTCTGCAAGGTTATAACACCACTTTTGTAAAGGACAAGAAGTGGGCCTTCATACCTTATGGGTTTCATATTGGATTCTACATGGTCAAAGACACCGCGCATGCTAAGCAATAAGGGGTAAGTCAATTAGAATTCTGATTCCAAACTGGTCGTTTTCGCAAGCACAACCCCAAAGGTCTGGTCCTAAAACATGCATCACAGGTATCATCCTGTTGGCCTTATTCCCATGACCAGTTTGAAGATGAAATTTTCACCAAAAATGCTCAATACTGGAATGAGGTGGTGGCAACAATGGCTGATCCTAGAACAACCCAGTTCAAGGCCATGAGCTGGGAGGAGAAAGTGACGTCCTTGGAGAAAACAACTCAAGAAATTCTCAGGACCTGAGAAGGGATGATAGCATCAAAACCAAGAGAAGCGGTGGGTGACCCCCAAGAAGCCATCAGAGTGAAAAAAGTTTATTAGGAATCCCCAGTAAAAATCAGGTATTCGCTCAAGGTTCAAGTTGAACAGGGGACCGGGGGACTTCTGTGGCAGCGGGCCCAACTGCTAATGAAGCAGATGCAAGATAACCCAGACCTCATCATAACACCTAGGATTCCAATTGTTATCCGAGAAGGAATCCCAATGGAGCTAGGCGACCCCGATTTCACAAACCTTGGTAACATCAATGGGTTAGATGGCTTAGAATCCATCGCATCACCGACAAGACCGTCGACGGGCGGGACGACTCAACCAGAGATAGGTTGGGTGTTGGTAGGAACATGGGTGTCTAATCCTCTGAGTAATCTTATAAATATATATAGTGAAGATGAGAGACCATAGTCATATCAAAACACCACTATGTGTGTCCAAGAGGAAAAAGGTTATGAGAAGACTTCTTCCTCGGAGCCCGAATTTCAAACAAAAGAGGTCCCGCAAAAGGAAACAGAAGTCAAAAGTGGTCTCGAAACAAAGGGACCCAATAGATCGGAGACTGAATCATATCTGAAGGACAAGCCTGAACTAAAGGAGCCAAAGAAAGAATCTCGGAAAAAGGAAATCAACAGTTTTGCGGCCAACGAGCAAGTAAGTAACGAGTCTGTACCTAACATCTTTATTCTTCCCAATACTCAAATCCCCGATGAGCGACAAGTAAAGTTCAGGCCTACGAGGCACAATGAGGAAGTTCAAGAGCCTAATATTGAAAAAGTATACACCACCGACAACCTGGGAAACACGCTCACATGTGGTGATCAACAGATACCAGAGTCGGTAGATGAGGTGGAAGATATCTATGAGATCTCCTACGATCAAAAGAGAAAGGTCATCGTTCAAAGGACTACAAAGAAAATAAGGATCTCGATAGATCACTCCATATTGGTTACTACAAAGGATAACTTGATCAATACAACAAATGCCCGGACCTCTGAACTTCTCGGCGTGGGAAAGGCACTCTTGGATTGATCAGGGGATCAAATTTTGCTCAAAAATTCAAAGTACTCGGAATCACTTCAAACCAGACGAGAGTGTAGGCCTCATCGTTGCGAACCCAATGCAACTTGTCTCGTCTCAAACGGACGTCGGGAACGAGAGATATTGCAATCTGTTCATCAAGTCAAACAAGCAATTTTTTTTGATGCTCACTGTACAGTCCGTACAATCCGTACAGGCTGACGTGGCAGAGCCATACGACTGTACGTGTGGTGACATGGCAGTTATTATTGGATGATAGGTGGTCGAATGGGGAGTTGACATGTGGAACTATTTGGGCGAGTGATTGGGTGCCACGTGGCCCAATCATGGGTTGCCACATGGCACCCCAGGATTGGTTGGTTGTTATATGTAAAATGTAATGGAGTCCGTGGGGTTCGACCCCCAGACCTCCCCTCCACCTTACTCCTTCGCAAAGACCATCCGACCAACGGACCATGGATTGTTACTTAACATGTATATGTGTTGGTTTATATTTAAAATCAAAGTTTGTAACCGTTTGTGGGGGGTCGGGCCGGGGCTTAGCCCCAGCCCGTGGTCATTTGTTTTCGCATATGTCCATACCATATATGCTATACACCAAACGGTTGGCACGAGTTTTAAACCATAGACCGTGACCTTTGTATATACCATGTGACCTTTGTATATGCACATGGGATTTGTGTAAAGTGGTTTGCACGGTTTGAAAACCGACCCGTCATGTGTCATTACTTTGTTTGGTATTAAAACGGAGCCCTTTTTATTATAGTGCGAGGTCCTATGACCCATATGCCCAGGTGCCTAGGCGGTTAGGGGCTGGCGCGCCCTTAATCGTCCTACGGTTTACACCGTTGGCACAGTTGCACCCGGTGTTGAGTTTTCATGCTATTTATTGTGTGTGTGCCAGGTTCACACAAGAGGGGTGCAATTTGTAGATGCAGAGACAACAAGCTTGAAGGGGGAGACTTCCAGGAGGCCTAACTTCTTCATTTTTCGACCGATTGAGGTGCCGAAAGAGACCAGACAGGGGTTTTTGGACGCTCTGAAGCCATTGGAGCAGTCGGTTTGTCAGTTTGAGCATTGTAAGACATGTTTTTGAGCACTTTTGAGCAATTAATAATAATGATCCATTGGAAGCTGGACCAGGAGATGTAGCCCATGA
>SNQJ01S0245549.1:9309-22497 GCA_010110895.2 Picea sitchensis | reverse complement strand
CCATTAGGGCTGCAGAAACCCTAAATCAAATCTTCAAATAATTCTTAACTCAACCGTCAAAAATTGCTAGAAGTTTGCCCCTATTTTCTCCTAACCCTAGCGCACCTTTTGGGTGGATTACTTGTGATTTTTGGTGGCTGATTTCTCTGCTGTAATAACTTGTTTGTTACAGCCATAAGGCTGATAATTACTTCTGCAAAACTTGTTTACAACAGCCTTACATTGTTGCTGAAGATTTATGCTATCTTCTTGAGCTAAACTAGTCAATTTGCTAGCTTGTCTCTTGTACCTTTCACTAAGCTTTGAGCAACTTTATTTTGCAGCTGTCATTATCATTTTGTTGCTGATATATATTATTGTTTACTGCTGCAATTAGGGACAGCAAGCTTAACTTGCTTGTCCACCTAACATTATAGGCATATACTTGGCCTGTTCTTGTGTCTCGGTCAGGTACATCACTCTTTACAAGTCCTCTTATCTCTTGGCAACTTTTGGCTACCACCAAGACTCTTTCTTAAGCCTTTTTGTGCTTAGTATGTTGACCTATAGGGGCTACACTTCCATCTTTCCACTTTCCGTCTCTTTTCCCCCTAGGGTCACTCAGGATTCCCCCTTGAGGTGATTCTTTCATCTCTAAAGTAACGAGAATACCTGACTAAGGTGACAACGGGCAGGTGTTCTCTTAGTGGTCGCCTTTTGGTGGTCGGTACGGGCTTTGCCCAACCTACAACTTGTGCAATAACACTTCCAATTGTTACACAAGATTGGCATCTTGTGGAGGGCTTTGCACAAGTACAAATCCTGTGATAACAATGCTAATTGTTAACAATCAAAAATATCATGCATTTATACGCTCAAAACCAAATGCACAATCTCAGGGGCAATGTCGTTTCCTATTAATAATAATTTACATAGTACACACTCGCGAGTTCTTGGCTCTATCACTCCTAACTTGGCTATTGGTCAACGCTCTAATTGCTTATACACGACTTGACTAACTCAACTCAACTACTTTCTTACTCTCTATGCTAACTCTTTATTTCAATGACATTGTGTTTCTTTGAGGATAAATTTTAGATTCTAGGTCTTTGACCTCAGAGGATAGATATGCTTTTATAGGAGTTGTAGTTGCACTCCCACTACAAACTGTCTCTGATGTACCTAGCAGTCGCTTTGACCTATTTAAAAGTCACTTGTTGGACATTAATAAAATTACATTGTATTATCTTATCTCCCTGCCTATCAGTATCTTAAGCTTCCTTCTATCATTCTGGATTTGTGTCCAACTATTTAGCTTTCTATTTCTCATGCACGTTGCTCCAGCTTGCTTCTATCATTCTGGATTTGTGTTCAACTATTTAGCTTTCTATTTCTCATGCATGTTGCTTCAACTTCCTTTTGTGTTATGTCCACTCATGCCAACACACTTTGTTGTTGCTTCATTTGCATTATTCATCATTTCCAAACTGTGTTGTTCCATGTGCATTGTTCTTCATCTCCAAATTGTGTTGCTTCTACATGTGTGCTTGTTCTATTGAGTTTATCTTCTTGCAGACTATACTCTACACTTGTCTTCTCAATTTGCCTCGTGCATTTTCCTCTGATGCACTCATCAAACTATGGGCTTCCCTTTCCATCTACTTCTATGCATACATACTACCATCATGTCCAAGTTATTTCTTCCTTCTTTGACTTTGCACTTCCTCTCCGACTTTGATTCATTTCCTTTTGATATGCGTTTTTTGTGCTTATACCTAAGTTGCAATGAATGGTCCTATATGGCACTTCACCTTTATGCTTTCATATTCGAGTGTTTCCTAAAGGAACCGTTGTTGGGGTTTTACAGGGTTATCACACAAAAATTGAGTCATAAGCAATCCTAATTCAATCTAAGGATCTACATTAGGAACCCCTTCAATGCAAACACATGGGCAGTTTATCAAGGACGCAATGCTTCTACAAATAATAGAGGAATAACAAATTAAAAAATTATTATTAAACCATGAAAATATTCAATTAAATTCCAAAACCAACAACTAGTCTAGGCCCAACAACAATTTAAGTATAGTTATATCAAAGTGGCACCACCTCATGCCTCTACCCTCGAAACGTGCTTCGAGCAGGAGCACCTTCAAGATCGCGCTTCGGATTCAAACCCACCTGAGAGAATTTTTCAAGAGCACTCTTCAAGGTAAAAAAATAAAGCGCTACCCAAAGCACGATTTTGCCTTGAAACATTCTCGTACCTACCTCAAACCCAACTCGCTCTCGATATTTAAAAAACAAACCCAAAACACTCCCATTCACCAATGAAATACTCCCACATAAATGGCCTTATTAGAATTATTTTCATTTTTTATTGCATGTAAGACCCAAAAACTCATTGCTCGGGTTTATGGACGAATACAAACCTACTTCACTCCATTTTATCTCATTCGATCGCTCATTTTACTCTGCTTCACCGGGGTTTTGACTGGATTTCTTACTCGTTGTTAAGGAGCAGATTTATGAGGGGTTAGAGAAAAGATGGAAGGTTGCAATAGTCATATTCAATCATTATTCAAGAGATGAAGAGGCAAGCTCCAAGCTCATTCTCGCTTGGTTTTTCCCCTTTGTTTTCGATGTTGAACGTTCACTTCCTCTATTCTTTCCCATTCCTTCTTCTCCCTCATTCTATCACAATTTTTTCTCAAGAAGCATGATTGGTCTGTGGAGTACGCATGATCAGTATGTGGTGTATGCGAAGAATATAAGAATCTTCATGGTGAGTATGCCTATAACATGGAGAGGAGGAAGAAGTATAAATGGATAAAGGGATGACTTTGAATGCTAAAAAGTGATGAAGATAAAAACAAAAATAGATTTAACACCCTTGTCAAAGTATGTGGCAAGGTTTCAGGGAGGGAAAGGGGGTGAAACCACTAAATTTGCATGCCCTCATTGTAAGAAGTCTTTCACATGTTCATACCTATGTATGGAAGCATCTTTGTGGGTTATCGTTGATTGATGACACCAAGAACATAGGAATCATAACTTGCATCAAAGTTTGAAAGGAAGATAGAAAAAAATACAGAGGGAAGAGTTGGAGGCACAAAATAAATAAATAAAACAAAACATTCAATCTCACACCTCATATAGAATGTTCAATCCGTGCTAGTGGATCAATGGCCATACATATAGGACATAAAACAATAGCAGATTTCCTTGACCAAAATGGTAGGGACAATGTGGATGCAAAAGTGTGTAAGTTTGTCTATGCATGTGGCATGTCATTCTATGTTCTTAGTTCCCCATATTGGCATAATAGGGTTATTGGCATCATCAATGCCCCTAAAGGTTAGAGGAGCCCAAGGTATGACAAAGCCAAAACCCGGTCTCTTGACAAGGAAAATGGCAAAATCCATAATGCTCTAGGACAATATACAAATGACTTGACCAAATATGGGGTATCCATTGTGTTTGATGGTTAGACAAATGTTAAATGCAAGCCATTCATAATTATTCTTGTCGTGTCCTCTAGTAGTGTGGTCATCCTTACAACCCATGACTACTAATATCATTACAAGAACAATGCCAATATTGCAAACAACCTATTGAAAACCATTCAAGAAATTGGGTCATACAATGTCATTCAAGTAGTAACTAATAATGTGTCTAATTGTAAGGCAATAGGAGCAATCATTGAGGATGTATCCTAACATTTTCATATGGATGTTTAAAGCACACATTGAACCCATTGATGCATAATATTATTAAGTGAAGGAGCCTAATTATAGACAGATTGGTACCTTGTTCAAGAAAGGGAAGAAGATGTTAAAATTTATCACAAATCATAGTATCACCCAGTTCTTATTCCACGATAACTCTAAGTTGGAGCTACTTAAGCTTGCAAAGACAAGATTTGCTAGCTATTACCTCACCTTCATGCACTTTTGAAAAGAGAGGTATTACATCTCATATTGTATGAGGTTTCACATTATGATTTCCATCACGTAATTGAGGTTTGCAGCTGGTACCCATGGAGCATTTGGATGGACTTGGGGGCATACATTTTCATGGAGCCTCTTCTCTTCTTAGCATTGGATCGTTTGATAGAGGTCTTTGGTGGAGGAGATTCACTTTTCTATGGTTGATGGTCATCTAGTTGTTTGGTGCTACTTTCGTACCTTTGCTTGATGGATCACTTTCTTGACATATGGATGCTTGCTACTTCATGTGTCATGCTTTTTATGGAGCATCCTAGTGACTAGATAAGTTGATTTATGATGGTTGTTTGTCACTAAGAGGGGGTGTTCTATATGGTCTTCTTTTGTTGAATGTGTGGCGGGGACATACTTGATTGTATCCATAGGATCAACCACTTTTATATGATTACGTTTCCTATGGTGTTGGACTGTGGTGTGGTGATATATTTTTTCTTGGTGGGACTATCTGGGTGATATAACATTACAAAGAATTGATACACATCCCCTAAGGGCAATGTCTATTTGATGATGTTAGTACCCCTATAGATGTGTTACTTCCTAAGTTGAAATTAGAGGTGGGTAGTACATATGTTTCTTTGGTGGTCTAAGCCTTTTCCTAAGGTTTGATGACGTACTTTGATGTAATAATCCTTTGGTGGTGGTAAGCCCTAGGTACAGCCTAATGTTACTTTGATGTAATAATCCTTTGGTGGTGGTAAGCCCTAGGTACAGCCTAATGTTTTATCCTTAATACCATGGTGGGGTTTTTGCTAGGAAGAACAACTTATTTTGCATGGTACAACACTTTGATCGAGCGCACCCCTTGATTGGCACACTTGTTGAGGCTGATCACATTATTTTATTGTTATTTTGCTTGAGTGGAGGGGCCATCCCCTTGGTCTTGGAATTCATTGGGTTGACTAGGTTCTTCTCTTTCCCACTTGCACAAGCTTTGAGGAGTTGAAACCACTTTGAAGCATATTTTATTATTTATTGGAATGTGGTTGCACATTGGAGAAAGCACCGTGGAAAACCTTCTATTTTGTGAAGTTTTTGAAGGTCTTAAGACCTTTGACCAAGCCTTGCATGTAGAGCACCCTACTTGAGTTCAAACGTGTGAGGAGGTTTGCACACTTTTCTAGGGCACACCTATTGAGTTAGTTTAGCATTCATTATTATATCGTTGTTGACTCCTCCCTTGCACATTAATTGAAGGTTTATTAATGCATTGGAAGATGTGCTTGGAATTTGTTAGAGAGGGCACCCTTGCCCTAGTTGCTATCTTTGACATATGGTCAAACCATTATGTCTAACCATTATGGAGCCTTTATTGCATTGATTGGAGCTCACACATGTGGAGAAGTTCTTCATGGAGGATAATTAATACACACTTGTTCATACACCTTGTGGACCACACCTACTATTTTGAGGAGATGGTTAAGAAGCACTCTCCTAGGGGGAGTATTTAATTGTTTTCTTTATGCATACATCTTGAAGGGCACACTTGGAGATTTTTTCTAGGTGGACCTTGAGCACACTCTCCTATGTCGAGAGTATTTTATTGTGTTTTTGATCTAGCATCTTGGAGGATGCAGTTGGAAGTGGAAATTTTAGCATCTTGACATGGTCAAAGCCTAGCTTTAGTGATGCACCTTCTCCCTTGGAGGTTTCTCTTGCACAGTATTTCACATCTTCTAGATGGACTGACCTCTTTTGGAGAGATTAGAGGCCACATGATCCTCTTGACATGGTCAACCATGATGGGGATAGATCTAACTCCTCCAGTATTTTATTATTTATTTGGCTTGTCATAGGATTAATTGGAGAATATTGCATTTTATTGTGAGAGAGATGTAGCTACCTTTACAAAAAGGAGCTTTCTCTCTATTTCATTTTGTAATTGGGAATTGAGGATTGAGAATATGGAGAGATTGAGAAGTGATAAGAGAATATGAGCTTGGAGATGATGATGTATTGAGCTCCATCTTATATCAAGCTTGAAGATTAATGAAGAAGTGAGGTATTGCTTATATTTTGGTTGGTTATGTTTAAGCTCTTCAATCGTTGTTCATATGTTGTAAAGGCTTCTTGTTATCATACGTATGTTAAGGCCTAACAATGAAATCATTCATCTAGGAGTAAATTAATGTGAAGAAGTTATCCCTCTTGTTTTATTTGTTGTTTTATTTTTGCACTTGTTATCCATGTTCTATCAAATTAAGTTGCGAGGGCAATTTATAATACTGGCAACATACACTACTCAACAAGACTGGCCAGGGCAATTTATAATAGAAAATTCTGACAACATACTAAACGATCTCCTGCTGAATGGCGAAGGAAGGGGTGCACCCTTCTTGGTGGCCCATAGTCCAAATTGCAGCACTAAACCAAAATGATCGATTCCATATGAAATCGACTTTTTGCCTAAACTTATCAATTTTGTACATTATCATATGTACTATGGACAGTTCATGGGCCCACAACACCCCCCCCCCACCCAATAAAAAAAAGACAATAAAAAATAAAATTACCTCAATGGTGTTATCAATGGTGCATTTAAGGCACTGTGGCAAGTGTAAAGCCAAGGCAACGAAGCCAAAATGAAAGGAACCAAAGCTCAATCTCCTTGACACCGAGGATTGATTTAACAATTTCATGGCAATACACAACCCAACACAACAAGTTCTCGAGCCTACTCTCTTAATGGTTAAGAGAAAGATTATGGGAAGAAGAAGAAAAAGAAACAGGGACATAATTATGTCTCCAACGAAAGGATCTATTTTTCCCAATATTATCGAATCCAATCAGACTAGTTCCAGCGCATTTCTAATCCATATTGCAGCACTAAACCGAAAATGATCGATTTCGTACAAAACCAACCTCTTTTGCCTAAATCAACATATTTTATACATTATTGTACAAACAACAGTGCACTAACCCCTACCCCACCCTAAGCAACAAAATTTTATTAAAAATAAAGACATTAACCTAGACCCTTATCATTGTTATTTAATGAGGATCTAACTCCTCACCCTCCATTTGTCTCACATCCTCCACAGGCAGAGCATCTAAGCAATGTTATTGGGCCTTCAAGCCCAAAGGGATCGAGTCAAAATCCCATTCTTGAGTCTACTCGTGTTGAGGATGAGGATTCAAATGATTCTATAATATGATTAGAATGTAGAGTCTATAGTCTAAACTATAGTTATTAATTATTACTATTCTTATTTTGACTCCAGAAGCCATTTAGGGACTCTCTGTTTATGTATTTTGGTTTAGATCTAGATTGCACTCAATGTTATTTTGGTTATATACACTCTTGCTATATACATGACAAAACTTTGCATATGTGTGTTTAATGGTTTGTATTAACATGGATGTACATCAATATATATTTTTTAATCAAAACTTGAATATTTCATGTAATTTTCGATCGAGCAGATTTTGTTGATTCTGGTTTTTTGGGTCGACCGATCTGATTCTAATAACATTGATTTCTCTTTTGTTGCTTTAGTCAACAATGAAAGTGTTGATGTTTTGGTAGTACCAGAGGGTATTCCCTCCTAGACAACTTTTCTTAGAGAAGAAGATTCCAAGAAGTCAAAGGAAGACCATTGAACAGTTGAAGAACACCCCGAAAGAGAAGTCGACCCACATGAAAATAACAAAGTGGAAATATAATTTCCAAGAAGAGAAGTCGGCCCACGAAAAAACAATAAAGTGGAAATATAATTTCCAGGAAGAGAAGTCGGCCCACGAGAAAATAATAAAGTGGAAATATAATTTCCAAGAAGAGAAGTAGGCCCCAGCTAAGTGACAGAACAAGTATAAATAAAGTGACGCCTTGCTCATTTGTTCACTCACTCACACAACTATCTCACTCAAGAAGAAGGCGCAAGTCTGAGGCAGGGAGAAGACGCAGCAACTAGGGTTCTTCGTGGTTTTGGTGATTTCTCTTGTGCGTTATCTCTAGGAGAGGTGCGCTAGTTTTGTGTGGTGTTGCAGTTGTCTACCCCTGCTAGCGTTTGACAAGAAGAGATAAGTTATTATTATCAGGGTTTCTTCATTATTAGTGTTTTGCTCTTGTGAATAAGAGTTTGTTCATGGTTGGATTGTATTATCAGAAAGAACCTCCTTAAGAAAAGTTGGTTGGGTTTTTACCCGGGTTTGGGGTTTTCCCAAGATAACTCTTTGTGTCCTCTTGTGCTTGTCTATCTACTTATATTTTCAGTATATGGTTATTAAATGTAAAAGAAGATCTAAAGACACTGGCAAATCTATTGCTCTGAAAATTTAAGAAAATCTATCATGGTATCAGAGTGGGTTACCTTCATAACAGTTTAACCACTGGAAGGAAGATCGTACTTCGGGATTTGTCGTTGCACCCTGCCGCTACACAATTTTTCTTTTGTCAAGCTCGTTGAGCACTTATTCCAAAGTCGTTGGGACTGACTCCACTTCAGAGCAACTCGCCTAACCCTAGTGCACATCTTGAAACCCTAGCATTGACTTTTCAAGAAGGTTGAAATTTTGAGATTTTTCAAGCCTACGGTTTCTACAAACAAAAATAATTACCAGTATGAGAGTTGAGGATAGGTTGGATGGAGCAAACAATTTCAAATCGTGGAAGCATAGGATACTACTCATTCTAGAAGAGAATGAGCTCCTAGATCATGTCAAGCAAGTTCTCCTAGAACCAGAAGAGGAAGACGCCAAGGCAAAGGACAAAAAGAATGAAATCAAGGCCAGGATCTTGACAGATTCAATCAAGGACCACTTGATTCCCAATGTATCAGACTTGATGACACCAAAGGAGATGTTTGATGCCTTAACAAGATTATATGAAAGCAAGAATACAAGCAAGAAGCTAACCCTAAGGCATCAACTCAGAAACGTGATAATGAATAAGTCAGATACAGTTTCTACCTACTTCATGTAGATTTCTCAAATCAAGGATCAGCTAGCA
The DNA here is from genome assembly GCA_010110895.2 of Picea sitchensis. Lineage (NCBI taxonomy): Eukaryota > Viridiplantae > Streptophyta > Pinopsida > Pinales > Pinaceae > Picea > Picea sitchensis. The sequence goes on along the minus strand of SNQJ01S0245549.1, from coordinate 13,566 downwards.
GCTATTAGAGATCTAGTGGATGATGCAGAGCTTGTGACTACAACTCTTAATGGCTTTCCTTTTTGGGACACATTTGTTCAGGGAATTTGTGCAAGAAGGAAATTGCCCAAATTTGACAAGCTATGAACAGACTGTACCCAAGAAGAATCAAGATTGATATCCAAGTCACAGAAGACCAATGATGAAGAGAACCAAGCTCTTGTTGTTCATGTGAAGAAAAGGAAAGAAAGAAGAAACACCAGTGCCAAGAAAAATAGAAGATTGGTTCCAGATTACAAGAAGGATGTACCTAAGATCAGATGTTTCAACTGTCAAAAGTTGAGACACTTTGCTTATCAATGTCCTCAAGGGAAAGGAAAGAGAAAACATCATGCACATGCAGCAGATATGGAGGAATCCACATCTCAGAAGAAGACGAAGGAATCAAAAGATGAAGAGTATGTCTTTGTCTCAACTCTCACAGGTACTATTACTCAACGAAGTGATATTTGGCAAGTGGACAATGGTGCTTCCAAGCATATGATCACGTTCAGAAGTTCTCTTACAAAATTGACAAAGAAGATTTCATCCCTTCAGGTGGAACTTGGGGATGATTCCAAGCATGCAGTAAAAGGAGTAGGAGAAGCCTCCTACCAGCTTGATTCAAGTAACTCTATTTCGATAAAAGATGTATTGTTTGTACAAGATTTAAAGAAGAATCTTCTTTCTATTTCTACTTTAGAAGATCGAGGCTTCAGAGTAGCTTTTGTTGATGGCCAAGTCCTCCTATGGCCTAAGGGTTCAAGTATAGATTCAGCTACTATGATTGGTGTCAAAGAGGGAGGATTGTATAAATTAAAGGGACACCCAGAACAAGCCCTTGTACACAGCAATGTTAGCTCTAATGAGCTATGACACCGAAGACTTGCTCACCTCAACTACAGAGCCTTACCAGTTTTGAGCAAGATGGTTACCGGTCTACCAGATATGCAAGTAGAGCATGATGGAGTATGCAAAGGATGTGCACTCGGCAAGAATACCAAGGGAAGTTTTTCAAGCAATGACAATAGATCCAAGGGGATCTTGGACATCATACATCCAGATGCATGAGGACAAATGATGATACCATCTCTAGGTAACTTTTTGTACTATGTCATTTTTATTGATGATTACTCACGTAAAACATGGATCTATTTCTTGAAAGAAAAAGATGAAGTTTTCAATTTGTTTCAAGAATTCAAGGCTTTAGTAGAAAATCTCTCTGGAAGAAAGATTAAAGTATTGAGGTCAAATAATGGAGGTGAATACACCTCAAATGAATTCAAAGACTCTTGCAAAGAAGCAAGGATTAAGAGGGAGCTAACTGTTAGAAATAATAGATGTGCTCATTTAACCATAGACAATAGAGCAATAGTATCACCCAACCATAGGCCGAAGCCACCCCCGAGCACCTTAACCTTGACAGAGAGAATAATTTTGGAAGCAAACCCTAGGTCCAAAAGCCAATCAAGGTAGCATACCACTCTCCAGAGCTAGCGTACCAAGCAAAAAGTCCAAACCATAACCAAGAGAAAGTCCAAGCCTAAAAACGAAAAGACTAGTTGCAGTAGTTGCAACTGCAGCTACTCTCCAAACTTGCGCACTTACTGAATTTCTGCAGTTGCGAGCTGTGTGTGTACAAATGAGCTCTGGCATCGTGTATTTATACTGCTCTTTCTTAGCTGTCTGGGCCGACTTCTCTTTCTGGAGGCTAAAGACTCAATATTAACTATTTTCTTTAGCCGACTTGTCTTCTAGGGTTATGTCCAAGGCTTTAGGGTTTCTTCTTGCTTTCCGGAATATTCTATTCTTGTCAGGGTTACATGTGGAGGTTAATACCTCCCGCAGCTACCATAATATCAACACTCCCTCCTAGCTAGGGAGGTATTGAAAACAATGGTATTGAGCACAAACATACCATTCAAGTGGTAGCATCATCATAGCCACACACGCTATCTCATGATCAAATCACAAGCACCATCATTACTATCAGTATCATCTAATAGCATCAACTGCATCATCTCTCGAAGCCATACTCCATCCGAGTAATCAAGCATGATGTTGAATAAGTCACTCACTCCACAGAGTGATACAAGAACTATTCTTCTAATCCGGACATATGTCCTAGAAGAATAACTGTTCCAACAGATGTTGGAAGCCACGCCATGGGCTACAAGGACTATTCTTCTAATCCGGACATACGTCCTAGAAGAATAATTGTCCTGGACCATTTTTCGCCTGGAGAATATCCGTCCACCAGTACACTATCCATCTAGCTAGTAATCATTTCCAACACTACTGATAGTCTTCATGGCAATTAGAACAATGCCATTCAATAGAACACAAATGTGTATATCCATAGTAGTACACAACTACTATCTAGTGGTACACAACCACACTAAGTAGCACACAACTCTTTAACTAGTGACACATAATCACAACCAGTGGAACACATACAGCCACTATCCAGAGACATACAGTCTCCACAGTAATCATATCATCTGATATCAACCTGCATAACAATATCATGATACAAATTGAGTCATCTAGACCATTCTTCCACTCACATCTGTGAGATCTGGAAGAGCATCTGCCCTCGGGAGGTAAAAGATCAGCCATAGGCTATCTGGACTATTCTTCTCAAGCATAGAAGAATAATTGCCCCTGATTTCTGAGCCTAGACCATTCACCTAACTGGGCCATTCCTCCGGCACTAATCATAGTGCAACTTGGAGAGAATGAGTCTATCCTTGGGAATGCCTGTCCCTGATTGTTGAACCTGGACCATTCACCTAACTGGGCCATTCATCCGACACTACTCATAGTGCAACCTGGATAGAATGAGTCTGCCCTAGGGAATGACTATCCGGACCATTTCCTAATGGAAATGATTGTCTTGTACCAACCTCCAAAACTGACCATTCTTCAAAACTGCTCACAGCTGTGAACTTCAAAAGAATGACTGCCCGGTGAGGCGGACCATTCTACTTGACCACTACTCAGAGTGACTGCCAAGAAGAATGATTGTCCTAGACCATTCCCCCACACTGGCCACAAGGGGAATCAGTGTCTATGGTAAATCAACAATCTATCGAACCATTTTCATTACGAAAATGACTGTCTGATCTGAACCATTTTCCGAACTGGAAAATGCCTGTCCGTCAGAAATCTCAAACCACTTTTCGAACTGGAAAGGAACTACTCATCGTGGACCATCTTTCAAACTAAAAAATTATTGTCCATAAATCAATAACATATAAGTGCTCCCTCCCAACCTGAGAGTAATCTCTTCCTTTTTCAATAAGGAATTTGTCTCCACGAGCCCCGACTTGTTTCTTGAGTACGCAAACTTTTCATCTTAGGCAGAGGCTTTACCAAAATATCTACTTATCTGCTCATCTGTGAAGATGTATTGGAGAACCACTTCTCTTTTTTGGACTTCATCACGGAGAATATAATGCTTGATCTCAATGTACTTCGGTCTGTCATGGAACACTGGTTTTCTCTAAAGGCTTCATATAGCTCTGATCATTACAATATATCATGGTCGAATTCAGCACTTTTGTTTCCTGCTAGCTCATAACATCGTGGCAAGGCTCAAACTGAAACATATCCAAGTAGCACTTCTTTTGTCATCATGAGAGTTTTCCATGGATTAGTAATCCATCATCCCAGACTTTTGAGTAACTATTCTGATACACTATCTCTGTCATAGAAAGTTTTCACCACGCTTTTGTTGTATATGAGATACTTTGCATCAGGTTGTTTGAATCCATACAAGGTCTTCTTATATCTGCATACATGAGTCTCTTTCTAGTATAAGCTTCTTTCTCACTTGCTTTATTGGGAAGAACAGTCTTTTACATGTAAATTCCAATCCATAGATACTACAAGAGGTATATCTGGTTTACTAGAACAAGTTGTTGTCATAGTCTTCTCCCTCCTTCTGGAAGAATCTCTTAATCTTGCAATGCTTCCATTCATAAGTCTTTTTCACATTTTCTTACATACACTGTTCTTTATCATAACTTCCATTTCTTCTGCTCGATTGCTTCTTAGTGGGTTCAAACCAAGTTGGTAATCTTGTGATTCTTGGTATAATAACTGGTTGTTCTTGTTTTTCTTTCTTTCTTGGAATCTTCATGTTCTTCCTCATGTCTCTCTTTAGCTCTTGGGTCAATGGGGTATTCTATATGCCCTAAAGATTCCAACTTCTTCCTTTCATCATAGGATCATGGA
>SNQJ01S0245548.1:0-13188 GCA_010110895.2 Picea sitchensis | reverse complement strand
GTCCTCTCATGCAATCTGTATATCTGAAAGAAGATAAGTGATTTTGAAATCTATAATTGCCTTCCCCGACAACAATGCCAAAATATTGGTCACTATAATTGCTTATTAACTAAACAATCAAGTGTTACATAAATTGTCAACCCAGGGAAGTTTGCTTATTTCAAAGGCAATCACACATTGTATATGCTCAATCTCAAAAGAAATCTAGAGTTGTAGTAAAATTACATTAATCACACCTTGCCTTGAATAGACTGAAGTTCTACTTTGAATTACAAAAAAGAAATCTATCTATTGTAGAGTTTGAAGTTTAAGGAAATAATTATAAGAAGAATCCTGGATTACATTAAGAAACAACAACCTAGGAAATAAATCTTTTAAGATACTGCAAAAGAAAAGACCAACTATTTTGTAACAGAGAACAAAACCCTATTCCCCAAGCAGGAATCTTCAACACCTGTTTCCGACTATCACACTTTCATGAACTCATTACTAATCAAAATGATTGACACATACTGAAGGCTAACTATCTCATAACAGAGAACAAGACCCTATTCCCCAAGAAGGAATCTTCAACACCTGTCTCTGATCATCACACTTTCATAAATTCATCAAGTAGAATTACCAATCAGAATGCTTAAGAGTTACCCAAGCATGAATTGTATGAAAACAATGTAACAATCAACAAAGCAGAGTTTCAGCAAAACAGAGTTTAGTAAAGTAGAGTTTCAGCAAAACAAAGTTTAATCAAGGCGTGAACAAAAATAATGCTAACACACTAAAAAACTAATGGGTGAATCTTGTGAAGAAGGTGGGCCCTCCCTTCTCACAATATTCCCCAGAAATGAAAGGAACTAGGAAGAAATGCTCAGAATAATCTTTTATTCATCTGTCAACTGTATCATGTTACAATATGCAAAGTGAACACGTCCTTCTCTGTAATTCCTTTCTAGCCAAAAAGATCCCCTCTAATGATGATTTCCCCTTATTTAAAGAGAAGAATCCCCTCAATATAATTGATCATCAAATTACATGTGCACATACAAATCCTATTCTTAGTCATATCTAATCTTCTATACTGGAATAGGATATCCTGATCTCCTGTAGAAGAATGCTATTACAATAGTTGGAATGGTGTTGGGTGAGGTGTATATGTTGTGGTCAGTGTAACATCTTCTTTATTTATCTTCTTGTTACTGTTGTTGTATACTATTTCAGCATCACAAATCACGAACTGTTTCAGCAACGGGATTTGCATTCTGACTATTTCAGCAATGTGGTCTCAAGAAGAAGCGATGGTTGATGCTGGCTTAAGGTGCGGCTATTGCGGCCAGTGTAACAACTCCTTCTTACTGTTGTGTTAATTGTTGTTCCAGCATCGCAGACCATGCACTGTTTCAGCAAAGGGTTTGTGTGCTTTTGACTGTTTCAGCAACGGGTCTTCAAGCATCAACAATAATCTGCAGTTCAAACTGTTTCAGCACTATATGTTTCTGATCGATGGCTAAGTATGAGAGTATTGTAAAATTAAATGTAAAACAAATTAAACATATAGCAAAGAGAAAAAAACGTTATATACCTTTGGAAAGATAGGTTAAGGTGATAATGTAAGCTTAAATGTGAGTGGGAAAAGGATGTAATGATAGGAAAAAGTATGAACAAAAGGGTACATTATAGGGTCCTAACAGTTTGCAGCAAGAAAGGCCCAACCTCTCCATAGGCAACTCAAAAACCTTTACAGGCAGAAAATGGGCTTTCAGTCTCAGAATATGAAGCTCAAAGAAGAGTTGCAACATTTTCAAGATGAAGTGGCTCAAAGGAACTTGCAGGTATTGGTTGTAGTTGCTATTGAAAAGAAGACACCAACAACCAAGGAGATAATAGCTCCATTGAAGAAGCATGTCACTACTAAAAGGAAGAAGCCTGTTGTGCCAAAGGAGGATCCTCCTTCTCCAAGAAAGAGTGTCAGGTTAAGTGTCAGGTTAATGAAGTAGTTGGTGAAAGGTGAGCTCCATTTTTGAAGATGGTCTCTTTTTGTGAGGATAAACTGTTGTTGAAACACTACCTTTGCCACCTATACAGGCTTCTAAGTGCTTACTGTTCAGATTTTTGGGCTTTTTATGAATAATTAACTCCTTTGACAATAATAGTGCAGACATTCCGTAGCGTTATGGCGTTGCAGAATAGTCTATTTTTCATGTTCCACCAGTTTTCCACCTACAATGTTGTCGAATCGCCTAAAGTTAATGGTGTTTATACTACTCGAGGTTGCTACTCATTCTACACATGTCCAAGTGACGGTGTTGCGTATTTTGATGGCACTACCTAAAGTTTGACATAACACACAGGCGGGCGGTACCTATATTCGCTACCGATTTTTTAGCAGAGACGCACCAGAATGGCGCTATCGAAATTTGCTACCTAAAATCTCGCAGAGACTAAATTTTGCATAGAGGATAGGAAGGTTTGGTGCTACCTTTTCTTCTTGTCTATTTTTGAGGTTGTGCTACAGAATCTCATGAAATTTGATGAAGGCACTACAAAGTGCGCTACTCAGAGTGCTACCCAAAGATGCTACCAACAGATACCAGGAATCTAGGAGGGTCAAGCTAACAACTTTTTGGATAGATGATGATGGATAGAATTGAAGAAACAACAGTTGGTAGCATGATGACAACCACATGCCCCTGAAGGACACATGGAAAACAAGGATTTTCACACCAAAGAGGGATCAAGTTAATTCAAAGATTGGTTGGATTAGTCACCAACACTTTCCCATTTTATATCATAGGTTGTTAGTCAAGTTGTTAAATGGAATAAATTCTTAGAGATTTTCATGGGAAGGAGGCCAACTCGCACCTCCAGCTGTTGCCTCCATTTTTGTTATAAATAGATAGATGAAATGATTTAGTAGGTTCAAATGGTTGAGAAAGGCTCCCTTATACTGTAATATTTTGATAAAGTTATTGTGAACTGGTGATGTACTTGATTTGAGACATCTTAGTTAATAGAAATTATCTTCTCTTTCCACCTTATTTGCTTCTGATGCTAAAGTGTTCATGCTTTGAATGATTCACATGAATGGTTGTGGTGATATTATGATGTATGTTTGATTATTATATTATCATGATGTTTCATTAATGTCCTTAAGTTCTAAACTCAAGAATATATTGTGTTAAGAGTCTTTCTTCCTTAGGTTGTTTTTAGACCTAATGTTTACAGCAACCCCTGCATTCCTCTCACTTAAGTCTTTCCTATGTTCATACTTAAGAATTGAAGTTAGCCAAGACCTTGATTTCTCATGCATGCTAGCCCTAATTTCTAAGTTGGAACATTATCATCTTGAGTCTTATCCATTTGACCCCTCAAAACTCTTTTACATTCACATATAACCTGATGGGTACTAGGCTTTCCTTCTATGCAATCTGAAGGTGATTCCTAGTGCTAACATTCTTGGCACCATTGTCGAGGAACAATTTGAAGACTTTTCCCTGGGATTAAATGACACAGCTTACTAGTTCTGAATGTGCATTGGAACTAATTATTTTGAAGATTGCAGATTGCACCTGGAAACTCCATTGTTTCAGTTCTGATGCCTAAAGGCAGACATACGAGATCAAATACACAACTACCTTTGGTTCCACCTGAGCCTGACCCAGATAAGATAATCAAGAAGGGAAAATCTTCCCAAAAAAGATTTTTTGCTGCTGCTACAAGTGCTTCTGGTCAGTTGCCCGATTCCACTCTTTATACTCCAGTTGTTATATCAAGTAACCTTTTTTTACCTTCTGTTGAAGTATCTAAGAAACTTGATTTTGAAGAGTTTCTTGTCAAATACTCATGTTTTGAAACTGATTTGAAAGAAGAAATCATTGACATTATTTCTTCTCCTGACATTGAAAAGTGTTTCCGTCTTGATAGTTTTGAATATTTCCCTAGTTTAGGCTTTGCTACCCCACCTCCTGTTAAAATTTATGCTGCCAAAGAAGTGGAAATTTCGTCCCCTTTACAGAGTTTACCATCTTCTTCCAAGACTTAGCCTTCTTCTATGAATAATGAAACCCCCCTTTCATACTTTCCTTCTTCTCCTAATCTGCACATAGTTAAGTCCCCTTCTCCTCCTTGTTCACCAAGAGTTCAAAACAAAATGGGAGTTGTTAACCCCCCTACAAATAGGATGGATGCCATAGTGGCTGCAAGGTATGCCCATCTTGTCTTACCTTATCTAGTGAATTGTCTCCCTCCTGGAGATTATTTTAAATACATGTATGAATTCATGGGAGAAGAAGATATAACCGTTGAGGAACATCTTGCTTCTTTCTACAGTTATGCAGACAATCAAAACATTGAAAACAAGGATGTGTGGATGAGAGTCTTCGTCCAAAGCCTTTTTGGTGAGGCTAGGAAGTGGTTTAGGGGTATAGCCCCTGGATCCATTACTGGCATTGAAGCATTAGACGAGACCTTCTTCAGGCACTGGGGGGACAAAAAAGTCTTTTTGTACTACATCACTGAATTTGGATCCCTAAAAAGGAAAGAAGGAGAGTTTGTCTCTGACTTTTCTAAAATATTTAACAAAATGTACAATAAGATTCCTAATGAAATAAAACCCACCGAAAATTCTGCAAAAATCACTTATGCCAGTGCCTTTGACCCCAAGTTTTTCCTTCTAATGAGAGAAAGAAGATTGACCTCCTTAGTTCATATGCAAGATGCTGCCTTGGAGGTAGAATCCAATATAGTGGCATATGATAAACTCAGGGGAAAATTAGATAGGGATAGGAGAAAAAACAGAGTTGAAGCTTCAACTTCTGACTCCCCTGTTTTCCATTCTCAAGTAAATGAACTAACCAAATTAGTAAAATCCCTTTCTACTGAGATTGCGAAGTTAAAATTGGAAGGAAAACATACATATAGAAATGATCAAAATGATGATAACAAAGGTAAATTTAGGAGACCCAATAATACTCCCTAGATCCTTCCCAGAGATCCTAGAAACAAATACAGAGAGGACCACAGGGTACAAACTCCTTTACAGAATAATAATGTTGTTGATGAAGAAGGAGAGGAAGAAGAAGTTGATCCTGAGATTCACTGCTTAGGTGACACATTGCCATCCCCTCACTTGACTCAATCTGCATATGAACAATCATTGAGGGGCATTCAAATCAATGAGTTAAATAAGGGAGAGAAAGACAAATAAGGTCCTTCTAGATATAATCTAAGATCCAAAAAAAATGAGGAAAAAAATATGCTTCTAATCAGCTAGCCCAAAAGGAAAGCTTTGCCAAGGCTGTGACAGTTAGTAGTAAGGAAAAAGATACTCAAAGTCCATAAGATATGGTCAGAAATCCTACTTCTGAAACCAAAGAGATCCTGAAGTCTTATTCTTCCTTAAGCTTTGAGAATGAGATCCAGAAAATAAAGGTCCTTGTACCTTTTTTGGAATTGATAAAAAATGAAGAATTTAAAAAATATCTCGCCAAAATGTTACAGCCTAAAGCCTCTCCAAGTGCCACTGATTTAGTAAATCTGCAAGATAAAAAACCAGCAGTAATCTTGGGTCCATTGATAGAATATAGAGATTATTCATCCACTCCTTTCTATACATCACTAAATATTCATGATAAAGTGTTGCATAATTGTTTGATGGATTCAGGGGCATCCCACAATCTCATGCCAAAAACTGTTATGGATGAACTTGGGTTAGAAATCACAAAGACTTACCATGACTTATATTCTTTTGACTACAAGAAAGTGAAGTGTCTTGGAGTCATTAAGGATTTGGTTGTGACTCTATTTCATCTACCCATGAAAAGCGTAGTCATGGATATCATGGTGGTTGATGTTCCCCCCAAGTTCAGAATGTTCTTGTCAGGGTCTTGGATAAAAAGAATTGGGGGAACCTTGCATATGGATATCTCATATGCTATTATTCCCGTTTTTTGGGGAGAACATAGAATACTTTACAGGGAAGCTCAATTGGCTTACATAATTAGTGATGAATAAAACCCCACAAATCATCATGTTTTTGTTTTTGATGCCAATTTAGGATCTAGCATTTTGCAACTCACTGACGCTCATGAAACTCCTCTTGAAATCAGAAAACAGTCTGTTACCTTTTGTGAGGAGTCTCATCTAACCACCTATGTTTGGAAGATGTTCTTTGATGGAGCCTCTTCTAAGGAAGGTGTTGGTGTTGGAGTGGTCTTTGTCTCACCAGCTCAAGAGACTATATCTTTTTCATACAAACTAGAAATTGAGACTACTAATAATGTGGCAGAGTATGAAGCTCTTGTCTTGGGACTGAGGATTGCTAAAGACATGGGGATAAAAGAGCTATCAGTATTTGGGGATGTTGAATTAATAGTCCATCAGATTAAAAATATTTATCAAACAAAACACCCTAGGCTTAGATCTTATAGGAATGAAGTGTGGGACTTGGTGGATAATTTTTTCTCAGATTTTAACATTTCATTTATTCCCAGAGAAGAGAATACCATGCTGATTCTTTGGCTATATCAGGAAGAAATTTCAAAATCCCCATACCACCTAAACTCAAGTATGATGTAGAATTCAAGTACAGGCCTTCTATACCGGAAAATGTAAAATATTGGAAGGTGTTCAAAGATGATCTAGAACTTAAAAAATTCTTCGATACTGTTGATGTGTTTTCTGTATTACACATTGATTAGGATCATGATTTTGAAATTAATCCTCATGCTGATGTTTTCCTTAATAAAATTTATAATCATCATATTGTGCAGCTACCTAGCAATCACATTCCAAAAGGACTAGTTCCTTTATTTGACGAAAATGATATGGCAGTGAAGGGGAAAGTGTCCACTGATGATGTTGACATAACTGAGTGCAATTTGGGCACAGAAAAGGATCCAAAATATGTCAAGTTTTCAAACAACCTATCAAGAGAGTAGAGGGCAGAATATACCGAGTTGTTAAAGGAATTTGTTGATGTATTCGCTTGGACTTATGAAGATCATAGAACTTATGACACTAGAATTATAGAGCATAAGATCCCATTAAAGGAAAATACCAAACCCTTCAGGCAAAAGTTGAGGAAAATCAATCCTATGTTGCTGCCTGTCATGGAGAAAGAGATAAAAAATATTTTAGATGCAAAAATTATCATTCCTTTGAGGTATTCTGAATGGGTGGACAATTTGGTCCCAATGAGAAAAAAGAATGGAGAAATCAGAATTTGCATTGATTTCCGGAATATGAACAGAAGCTTTAAAAAGGATAATTACCTTTTGCCCAAGATGGAGCACATATTACAGAGGGTGACAGGAGAAACCATGATGTCCATGGTTGATGATTTTTCTGGCTACAATCAGGTCTCTGTTTTTCCATAAGATAGAGAGAAGATGCCCTTTACCACTCCTTGGGGTACATTCATGTATGCCAAGATGCCCTTTGGTTTGATGAACGCAGGGGCGACCTTTCAGCAAGCTATGGACATAACATTTATTGGAGAGAAGGACAAGTTTTTTGTTATCTATTTATATGACATAAAAATGTTCTCTCAATATGATAAAGAACATTGTGATCATTTAAGAAAGGTTTTCTTGAAATGCAGAAAATTTGGTCTCTCTTTGAATCCGAAAAAATCATTGTTTTCCATGAAGGAGGGAAAATTATTTGAGCATATTGTGTTAGTTGAAGGGGTAAGGATTTATTCCAGCAAGGTTGAAGCTATACAAACATTGTCACTTCCTAGATCCAAAAAAGAGGTTCAATCTTTTCTAGGAAAAAATAATTTTTTGAGAAGGTTTGTGTCAAATTTCGCTGAGTTGGTCAAGTATATCATAGCCATGTTGAGGAAAGGCAATGAAATCAAATGGACTACTAAGTCCCGTAATTCTTTTGATCAGATAAAAAAAGATTTGGCTGAAGCCCTGGTCCTTATCAGCCCGTACTACTCCAAGGATTTTCTTATTTTTTCTTACGCTTCTTTTGATATAGTAGTAGTTGTTTTATTGCAGAAGAATGATGAAGGCTTAGAGCAACCCATTGCCTTTTTCAGCAGGGCATTGAGAGATGCAAAATTAAAATATGACATCATGGATAAGAAAGCCTATGCATTGGTTAAAGCTCTCAAGTCCTTCAAATTTTATTTGTTGCATTCAAGATTCATTTCTTATGTCCCATCAGCTGCTATAAAATAAATTATTATTCAGCCTGATATAGATGGAAAAAGGACCAAGTGGATTGCTAAAATCCTTGAATTTGATTTGGAAATTAAGCCTGCCAAATTGGTTAAAGGCTAGGGTTTAGCCAAGCTGTTGGCTAAATCAAATTGCTCAACATTGGGGGTAAATTTCATCAACTCATGTTCAGAAAATCAATAGGCTAAATTGATTGATAAAGGTTCTCAAGTCACCCCTGCATTGGCAGATTGCAGTTGGTACAAGGACATTATTTTTTTTCTACAGAATTTACAGCCTCCAAATGGTATGGAAAAGAACAAGGTGAGAGCCTTAAAATTCAAATAAATAAAATTCTTCCTTGTTGATCAAGTTTTGTATTGGAAAGACCCATTAGGAGTAATTTTGAGGTTTATGTGGGGGGCATCATTATTGGAGAACCACGAGATACAAGATTCTCAGGGCTGGGTACTTCTAACCTAGTTTGTTCACCGATGTTTATGCCAAGATCAGAGGCTGTGTTAAATGTCATAAATTTTCTGGAAAGAAACAACTCAAGTCTTTGTCATTAAATCCTGTGGCAGCTTCAAGACCCTTTCAATAATGGGGCCTAGATTTTATTCGGGAAATTCATCCTGATTCCAGTGGTCAACATAGATGTATCTTGACTGCTACAAATTACTTTACTAAGTGGATAGAAGTTATCCCTAGCAGGAATGCTTCCCACAAAGTGATCATTGGTTTCCTTGAGGACATTATGGCAAGGTTTGGGTGTCCGAATAGAATTGTCACTGATAATCCTGCATCTTTCAAGGCTGAACCATTGATTTAGTTCTGTGAACAGTTTGGAATCACATTGGTTCACTCTACCCCTTACTACCCCCAAGGGAATGGGTTTTCAGAATCCTCTAACAAAATCCTTATAAAGATCATTAAAAATATGTTAGAGGAGAAAAAAAATGCATGGGACTCAAAACTCAAGTTTTATTTCTGGGCTGATAGAGTGACAACAAAGAGGTCCCTGGGCCTTTCTCCTTTCCAGCAGGTGTATGGAGTTGAGGCCATTTTTCCTTCTCAACTTGCTTTACCTGTGGAAAACTTCTTCCAAGATTACCAATGGGAGCCAGATCATATTATCATAAGGATTCAACAGCTGGTTTAAGTGCATCAGACTCGGGAGCAGCTTGTAGATAAAGCATATGATCATAAATTGAAGATCAAGCAAGCATTCGACAAGAAAGTGAACAAAGAGGATTTTCAACTGGGCGATCTGGTGCTCAAGTGGGATGCACCGAAGAAAGATAAAGGCAAGCACAGTAAATTTGAATATTTATGGATCGATCCCTTCAAAATCTCTGAGGTATTCTCTAATAACACTTTCAAGTTGCAGAATATGGAGAATGAAGAAGTTTTTGGTGGCCCTGTCAATGGGCATTTTCTGAAAAAAGTACTTTGCTTGAGCCTTGAGTGGATTTTCATGCCATTGTAAATATCATCTTTCTTTTATTTTTGTTTCAATAACTGACCCCATAGCCCTAGGATAAGGCACTAAATCTACTCATTCTTGGCAGCCCGCAGGGGGCATGTCATCCCTTGTGGAGCCAATGTTATCACACTAATTGCCTTGGGTTTTTTAGTTTGTTTTCATCTTTTCCTAAGCCTTATATTTTAATTTTTTAATTTCACCCCTTTTAAAAAATGTGTTTGTTAGGACCCCCTTGATAAATAAAGTGTTGANCTCGGGAGCAGCTTGTAGATAAAGCATATGATCATAAATTGAAGATCAAGCAAGCATTCGACAAGAAAGTGAACAAAGAGGATTTTCAACTGGGCGATCTGGTGCTCAAGTGGGATGCACCGAAGAAAGATAAAGGCAAGCACAGTAAATTTGAATATTTATGGATCGATCCCTTCAAAATCTCTGAGGTATTCTCTAATAACACTTTCAAGTTGCAGAATATGGAGAATGAAGAAGTTTTTGGTGGCCCTGTCAATGGGCATTTTCTGAAAAAAGTACTTTGCTTGAGCCTTGAGTGGATTTTCATGCCATTGTAAATATCATCTTTCTTTTATTTTTGTTTCAATAACTGACCCCATAGCCCTAGGATAAGGCACTAAATCTACTCATTCTTGGCAGCCCGCAGGGGGCATGTCATCCCTTGTGGAGCCAATGTTATCACACTAATTGCCTTGGGTTTTTTAGTTTGTTTTCATCTTTTCCTAAGCCTTATATTTTAATTTTTTAATTTCACCCCTTTTAAAAAATGTGTTTGTTAGGACCCCCTTGATAAATAAAGTGTTGAGTCATGACTTATGTTTTGATCCTCATTCGAATTTGGACTTAGGACCGCTTTTGTTCATAAGTTAACTATGATCCCCCTCATGATTTGTCACTAGGATCGATTCACTCCACGAATAGATTGATTTGTCAGGCCATTTTTCTCACTCATGCCCTCGTAGCCCTTCCTTGTCCTTTTCTTACTTTTCCAATCATTTTTTGAAATGGAGTGTTGCCCACTCATCAGGAGTTTCCGTAGCGCCTTTCTCATTCATCATATTCCACCATGATTTATGATTACAACACTGATGTCATCTTCCTTATTTTCAGTGCCAAGATTTGGTTAAAATATGCCTTCAAGATATCGTATTTACGAGATCTAATAACGGTTTGTGATTTTTGAAAAAATCAAGATTGTTGCACTGCACAAACTCCCAGTTTTGACTAGTCGACAACAGTGCTACCAAATCCAATGCTGAGGTAGATTCGGAGGCCGGGATGCTCATGACTTCTTCCTGAAATCTTGTTGAGGCTTCAAATAGATTTTATTCCACATGTATTATGTGTTTCCTCCTCTGCACATAATTTTCAAAGAGAGTTAGCACTCAGAATATTGGATTATCGGGCTTGCATAGTTGAAGGAGACCTTTCCTCACACCATTCTATCCTTGTCTCCCCTCCTTTTAAACCTAAAAATTTCACTAACTGCATGTCAAATTCTAATACATCCATCCACCATAGCTACTAAGATCAAAGCATCCAAGCAGTTCTATCCTTTTGCATACGTAGTGCACTACCTAGAGGTGTTGCTTAACCACATTGTTTATCCCCTTCCTCCTATGACACTTAAGTCGAGTGTTTTCTACCCAGTTTCAAAGGACAATTACAGGGTATCCTCTCATTTTATAAGTGTTCACACCTACAGAAATCCAAGGGAGATATTTCCATAGCCAATTTTAGCTTACTAGCAATCTGTCTGGTTTAAGGGAAGTTTTTGTAAAAGTGCAACCTTGTCCATTTGAACATTGAATTTAGGTCCTCCTAGTTATTACCATTGCATAGGCATAAGAAGATCTCATCCTAAACTATGGAGACTCCTCAGATGAAGAATTCACAGAAGGGGGTTAAGGTAGTTAGAACTGAACCTGTGGATATGCATCTTTTTGAGACAGAGCCCATAGAAAGAGAAGTTTTTCAAAGAGCAGGATGCCTCTCTTTCTGCCAAAATATGAAAAGAGGTCATCCTGGGGTGACAAGGCAATTTTCCTTACATTTTGATGGTCGGAAGACCAAGGTAAGGGATTTAAATTTGAGGTGACTGAGGCCACTATTTCATCTGCAACAAGAATCTCTATCACAGGTGAGAAATGGTTTAAAGCCATGGATTTGAATGCAGCCTATGCCAAAGATTTCCTTAAGCCTGAACATCAACATGGTGATTTGTCTAAAGGTGTGCCAAGGAATCAACTAATTGAGCAGTTTGACAAGATATTGAGGATCATTCAGATATACTTTACATGTGAAGGGAGGTTCAACACATTATACCAGTACCATATAAGGCTTCTGTTGCATTTTACTAGTAAAATTGAAATGAATATTCCCTACTATTTGCTAAGTAGCATAGGCAATATGTTAGACAAGATTCAATCCAAGTCTAAGGATGTGGATACTAGCATCTTTCACTCTGGATTGATTAGAATGTTTGTCCTGAAGAACTAGGTAAGAAAGATATTTCATGGGAACATTTTGTTATTTCTTCTCACTTCAAGTTGGATATAGAAGCCACTCCTCAATCACAGAAAGCAAGCCCTTTATCATCCACCATTGTTGCTAAAGAAGGTACCATCAAGAAGAGAAAGCGCATAGTTATTTTTCAAGATTGAAAGGTCATAGGAACTGAGGAGGAAGCTTGTCATTCCCCACAGAGATATTTTTCACCCCCTCCTCCACCAAAGTTAGAAGAAGTTCCTTCTACTACTAAAAATACAACAAAGAAAGGGCAGAAGCTGCACTTCTCCTCATCTCCTCCAACAACCAGTACCAAGGTCAGGAAACCTTTCACAAGATCATCATCTCCTAAAGAGGTTGTTGAAGAACAGTCCCTACCAAAAGATTCTATCCTACAAAAGAAGAAAGGAAAATGCATTGTAAACCCTGTGGAGAAGAAAGAAGAAACTCTTGTGCAAAAGAAGAAAGATAAAGGCAAAGGTATCAAGAATCCTAATGAGATAGACAAGGAAATTCCTATGCAGCAGGAAGAGGAGACCATGAAAAATACCATTGAGACTATTCATATCACTACTCCACCTGACATCCAGACATTCAAAATATTAATCAGGCAACTTAGGGATGCTAGGAAGGAGGTGGCTCAGTTGAAAGCAGAAGCCATCTCTGAAAGGGTTAAGATGAAAGAACTCATGGATGAATACAACCACACTCTTGACCTGGCAAGTTTTGCATCAAGAAAGGCCCAACCTCTCCATAGGAAGCTCAAAAACCTTTATAGGTAGAACAACTGCTTTCGGTCTTATAAAAGGAACCTCAAAGCAGAGTTGCAACATTTTTAAGATGAAGTGGCTCAAAGGAACTTGCAGGTATTGGTTGAAGCTGCTATTGAAAAGGAGACACCAGCAACTGTTGGTCACTATAATTGCTTATTTAATTTAAACAATCAAGTGCTACATAAATTGTCAACCCAGGGAAGTTTGTTTATTTCAAAGGTAACCACGCACTATATATGCTCAATTT
>SNQJ01S0245546.1:12535-25723 GCA_010110895.2 Picea sitchensis | reverse complement strand
AAATAAAAATAAAAACCTTTAATACGTTTCAAACCATGGATCGACGCTCCCTTCATTCAGCACTCCTACACTCATTGACACCCAGCGCTGATCAGTGCTCCTACACTCCTTGAATCCCAGCACTGAATTGAAAATTGGCTCCTTCCGGTCCTCGTTTTATGGGCAAAGATTCAACTCCTCCTCCACAATTTTAGCAATGCAGATGACCTCACGGATCTCCAATACTTGCTCTGATACAATTTGTTATAATTGCAAATGCAGAAAACATAATCACATAGATTATAAACATATAGATTTTACGTGGTTCACTCAAATGTTGGGTTACATTTATGATCATGGAGATCAACTCACTCACACTCATCATCTGTCTCTATGATCTTAAATTAAAAACTGGTATGAAATTATATCAATATAAATTAGAAACTGATTATTAAATATTGAATGCGCTCATAACTAAATTCCAACTTAGTCTAATTTAATTACAATCAATAGTGAATTATAAGATCTAAAATCCTAATTATAGGAAATTTGTTGTCACCGTTTAACACCCGAAACTCAATAACTCCTGAGAAAATTGTGCGACTAAATTTTGACTCTCACAGCCAAAATATATGATCTTTGCATTTAAAAAAAATCAAAACAGATTCCAATTATTCAGTAGCATTCACCAAATGACACCTTACAAGTGGAATAACACTATGATTGTCTATTTCAATCATATTGAAACCCTGGCGGAACTTGGTGCTATTTTGCGCCACAATGTTTCAATGGCATTCACCAAGGCAGAGGAAACTCACGTTCTGTGTGTCGATGCACTTTGCGCCAAAAAGTATGCATATTTATGCAACAATAGACATTGCCATGGTCTAAACAAATGAAATGATGGCCAAAACAAGTGAACGGGACTGTCGGACATTCATATGGGCACTTGTTGCACGACTAAACATTCAATAGGAGATCCAAACTTCAATCTCACATCTTACCAATGCTTGCAGCCATAATGTTCTAGCATACCACTCGCAGTGGGTTTGATTAGGTTGGACGAATCAACAGGATAAAACGAAGATTCCTCCCCAAAAATGAATTTACTACGCCCTTCTAAGCCATGCCTTGGCTCAGGGTGTAATGCTTAAAACGCTCAATCTTTGGCCACCGCATAGGAAATGGGGCCACAATGGAGCCTCAACCAGGCCTGCCTCCCTTTTTTTTAATGGAGAGGTGGTTGCAATCCAATCAAAGGTGGACAAGTGTCCTCTCTTTTGTCGTCGATCTTCTAATAGATTAACTCTTCTGGATAACTTTCCTTCAATTTTCTGTAGATCCAATCGTCCTTCTCGCGAGAAAATGTTACCTCCTCGGATCAACTGCAGTTTTTCTCTCCAGTCTATGAAGAGGCTTACAAATCATGCTCTCCAATGGATCTCCTAATCCAATGCACTTAGATCTCCTCGGCCTCTTCGATCTCCTGTCAGAATTGCAGGTTAAAAGATGTTTTACTCTCTACAACACGAGATCCCCACAAATTGCGAACACTCAAAAGATTCTCAGCAGAAATAGCTCGAGGAAGAGAGAATATCGAAAACAAATGATCGATGCCCAGCACAAGCGATCTTCCTCCAGGAGGAGAGGTCGCCTTTGACCAATAATATCGCGCCTCTTATCTACCTAAATAATGCGCTTCTAGACTTCTCTGGTTTGGGTTGCACAGATTTAGAATCCAAATCTAACAGCGTGCAGATTTACAACCCCACCATTCCTTTCAAGAGATAACAATCAAAATTCGATTGGAAGTTCTACCCGCATCTTTCCTCTCCGACAAACACAACAAAAGTTCCTCACAAAAATGGCACTAGGATTCCAAATTTCGGATAAACTAAACTGGTTCTTCTCTACTCTCCTTGAATCATCTAAACTACACTACAAACAACAATTCTTCTCTACCTCTCTACTACTATTCCTACGCCTAAGCACACGCAGAGCTATAATCTCAGGTTCTTATCTTCCTGGGCTCCTCTCGTGAGAGAGTCACACCTATCCAATCTGCTTTGATACCATGTGAAAGTTCGGAGAGAAGGAGAGAGAATAAATGCAACACAAGAATGCAGGCTAATTAGGTTTCAACACTAGTCTAAGTATTAAATAGGTTACACAAATTACAACAACTGTTCAACGGATCTATAACTCACTTCTCTTAACTAAAACTGAACTCAATGTGAAATGGAGTCTAACTCCACTAAACTCCGTGCGTTGGTAAATATCCTGATAGATAGGTGGACAACTCGAGATTATCTCTAACAATAGGTGCTAACATGCGCTAACATACAAATAAGAGCCAACTCAACAATTTATCAACATTGAGTTAACTAAGGGTTGTGATTCTATGTTGTAATGTCAAGGTTTAGTTGAACCATTTGTAAGTAGATATGTTTCTTAACTTCTCTTGTTTTATAATTAATGAAACAATAAGAAGCCTTTGTATTAATTATATCAACTATACTTTTTCATGAGGTATTAAACATGCAGGAAACAAAGTATGGAGAGGATACAACCTAAAATATTGTGATATTCTGATGCAGGAGCATCTCACACGTCAAGAGAGCCAGTGTGGAAAGCGGAGGACAGCTGGACAAATCAACACAATTTCTTTTTTTGAATTTCACCTTGGAAGTTGTTGCGCGATCTTAAATGTGTCATTTAAGATGAGGCACACTTGTATATTCTATTCGGACCTTGAGCCTTTAAGCTCTTGTCCTTAGTAGGTAGACGACATTTAAAATAGTTAATGCAAGTAGGTAGAATTTTAATTCCAGATTTGATAGCTTTAGAGCACAAGAGGGAAACGGGATATAGACACCCTCATTGTGCATTGAAAAAAAAATGAAGCAGGAGAGGAGAAGAGCATGCAAAGAACTGTATGAAGAACACTCATGTATAGACATTTGAATTAATAGAAAGAGCTTTGATTCAAATTCATGGTTTGTGTTATTCTCTGTGTATTTATGTTAATATGCTTATGAAGGTTTGCTTCCTGTTATACATTTGTTTTTATATGATGTGTATATGATTTCATGTTTGAATTGAAGTCTGAGAGGAAGAGAGAATGAGTTTCAATTGTTTCTCTATTTGAGTCAGAGGATTCCTTGCAAAGAGTGCAATCGAATCGTCTGCAAGGAGTGCGTTGACAGAGGGGTTCAAATAGAGATAGCTTTTGTTCTCATTTTCCTCAAGGGTGCAATTGGGCACAAAAGCCGTGCAAGGAGTGTGCAGGCTAAGCTAAGTCTCAGAGTTGTGATTCTGAGCGAGAATATTGAAGGACTGCTGCTGCAGGAGTGTGCAAAGTCAAAAGATTTCAACCCTTAGACGTGGTTAAAGGTTTGCGGCAAGGGGTGCGTGCAAGAGTTTTTTTCCTGAGGACTTGAGAGTCGTGGAAAACTCAGCAAGGATAGAGTCTTCGAATTCGTCGAAGAATTGCACAGGGAAGTTGGGTCTGAAGTCTTCAAGCAGGCACTGCAAGTTTGCGCGCAGGGGAATAAGTCTTCGTGGAGGAACGAACGGACAGTCGGAATTCTCCAAGGGGAATTCGCGAATCACTGTGAGCCGTCAGATCTTTTAGAGGTGCGAGGGAGTTACAACGCAAGTGTGGAAGGGTTCCAAGCTCAGGAGGGGCGGAGCCATTGATTAGGACCATGAGGATCATTGGAGTCACACGTATATCGTGAACTAGGGTTTCGTGAGTCGAAGTCTCAAATTATCGCAGTAGGAATTGCGATATCGCGATTCGCGATATCCCGACGAGCCCAGAACCGTCCATTAGTGGGGACGCGTGTCAGAGGATCCAAAGGAGTCGGGGATCGGTGTATCGAAGGTCTTGAGGACAAGATACTCTTGCTGCTCGGAATCGTGAAACGCGATATTCCGACGGGAGAGTTGTGTGGGGCCACAGTAGAGCGAGTGGAGGACAGGTGGCACGTGCATCGGAGTTCGAGGAAAGTAAAGTTCTGAATTCATTGACATCAGGATTCGCGATCCCGCGAACCCTGAAATCGCGATAGAAGTGACGGGAAGTGGGAAGGTCAACTCGCACATGTGCATCAGAGGTTCGGCACATCGGGTATCGGGAGTCGGGGAGATAAGGCGTTCGATATCGCGAGTAGCAAAATCACGATAGATCAGAAATCCCGACAAGGTAAAATAAAGTCAGCGTTGGCTGGCCATCGGGTCTCGGGTGTTCGAGAGCCCAGTGATCAACCTTTGAACTCGTAAAGCCACGAGTTCCGATCCTCCAATAAGTAAAGAGAGGGGATCGAGATAATAGAGATGTGGGTGCATATTTCCCGATAGGGAAATAGAAGGACGTTCTAGTTCTTCGGGCCGAAAAGAAGAGAAGATCCTGTGAGAGCGGACGTGCCTGCGGGTGCGCCTGCGTCAGGTTTTAGGTATCAGAGCCTTAGATTCCTGTCTGTATATTTCAGGCAAGGAAGGCATAAGAGGTAAGGAGTACTCTGATACACAACGTCAGGTTTTGGTATCAGAGCACAGAAAGATTCTTTGCTTTCTATAGCAGAGAAGAGAAGTCACCATGCTGCCAAGGAGAGAAAGGAAGTCACCTGATCCAGAGGATAGGGAAATGCCGAGAAGAAGAGGCAGGCAGGTAACAAATCCAAAATGGAGAGACAGATGCATGATCTCCGAGCAAGACTTGAAGATATGGAGACAGCGTAAAGACACACAGCTAGTGCAGGGGATCTCAGTGATTCTGAGAGCGAGATAGAGGCTGAACGTGAGGAGGAAGTTACAGTCGAGGATGCATCAAACGAGCGTTTGATCAAAGCTATTGCCAGGATGGGGGCAAGAGTGAAAATGGACATTTCAGTTTATGAGGGAAACTTGGATGCAGAGGAGCTTCTAGATTGGATTAGAGCTCTAGATACTTACTTCAACTACGAAGACGTCGAAGAAGACAAGAAAGTCAAGCATGTTGTCACACACTTGAAAGGACATGCAGCATTGTGGTGGGATGAGTTACAAGCTGACAGACGCTGCAAGGTAAAGCAAAAGATCAAGAGCTGGGACAGAATGATCGCGAAGATGAAGGCGAAATTCATCCCCAGAGATTATCAAATTACTCTGCTAAGGCAGATGCAGAACCTGAGACAGAAATTGATGATAGTGAAAGAATACATTGAGGAATTCTATCGATTGAACATCAGGGCAGGTCATCGGGAGAGCGATGATGAGAAGGTTTCCAGATATCTGAACGGTCTGAGATATGAGATTCAGGATGAATTGAGCATGCTAACCATCCGAACGGTGGAAGATGCTTACCAATTGGCTCTGAAAGCTGAGGAGAAGCTGAGCCGAAAGCAATGTCAGAGGGGCTAAGGCAGAAGTCAGCCCAGAGGCAAAGCAGTTGCCCAGGAAAAATATCAAAAGCTCAAGGAGGAATGGAAGAAACCTCAGACTCGTACAGAGAGAGGTGGAACCTCACAGCGAGGGCAGCAACATGCTGAGCAGAGAGGGCAGCATAATGAGCAGAAAGGAGATTATGCTGACGCAAACACTTTTCCTCGTACTAGAGGTCGAGGTAGAGGAAGAGGTGGAGTAATTACATGCTTCACATGTGGGAAGAATGGGCACAAGTCTTACGAGTGTCCAGAGAAAAAGAAGGACATTGGAGAAGCTAACATCACTGAAGTGCAAAGGCGGGATGTTGAGGCCGAAGAGGCTGAAGGCGAAAGATCACTCATGATGTGAAAAGTCCTTTTGACACCCGAGAAGGAGGTGGAGAGCTCAGTCCAAAGGACCAGACTCTTTAGGACTATTTGCAAGACCAAGGACAGGGTGTGCAAGGTCATTGTAGACAGTGGTAGCATGGATAATCTCGTATCTACAGAGATGGTAGAGAAGCTGGAGCTGGAGACGACTGATCATCCAAGCCCATACAGAGTTTCGTGGTTGCAGAAAGGACACCAGGTAACTGTTACTAAACAATGCTTGGTTGAATTCAAGATAGGTGGATATAATGATAAGATCTTATGTGATGTTATTCCCATGGATGTTTGTCATCTATTACTGGGTAGACCATGGCAATATGATAGAAATGTGATTCATGATGGGAGAATGAACACATACACCCTGGAGAAAAATGGGAGAACACATATGTTGCTTCCGATAAAGGATAAGGAGGTGAAGTTGGAAGTAAGCAACACAGTACTTCTCATGAGTGGGAAGGAACTTCTTACAGAGGTTAAGAAGAAGGAGGATCCACAATTCTTTGTGGTCAGAAAGCCGAGGATTGTTCTGACTAGCATGAGAGTGGATGACTTACCAGATGAGGTTCAGGAATCGCTGGAAGAGTTTGCTGACATCATAGTGGATGAATTACCTCGTTCATTGCCACCGATGAGGAGTGTGAGTCATCATATTGATCTCATACCAGGAGCTAGTTTGTTGAACAAAGCCGCGTACAGGTTGACGCCGCAAGAGAATGAGGAGGTTAAAAGGAAAGTCCAGGAGTTATTGGACAAAGGGTTGGTCAGGGAAAGCTTGAGTCCATGTGTTGTTCCGACAGTACTCAGTCCGAAGAAAGACAGAGGCTGGAGGATGTGTACCGACTCAAGGGTGATCAACAAAATAACCATCAGGTACAAGTTTCCATTGCCGAGGATGGATGATTTGATGGATTGCTTGAGCGGAGCAAGATACTTTTCAAAGATTGATTTGAAAAGAGGATATCACCAAATTCGCATGAGAGAAGGCGATGAGTGGAAGACAGCCTTCAAAACAAACGAGGGTTTGTATGAATGGCTAGTCATGTCGTTTGGCTTGACGAATGCACCAAGTACCTCTATGAGGTTGATGAACGAAGTCCTGAAGGAGTTCATCGGGAAATTTGTCATCGTGTATTTGGATGACATATTGATTTATAGTAAATCAGTGGCAGAGAACTTGAAGCATTTGGCTATAGTAATGCAGAAGCTACAGCAAGAGAAGTTGTTGATAAATATGAAGAAGTCCTCATTCATGAAGACATAACTCATTTATTTGGGTTTTGTTATTTCGGCAAATGAGTTGAGGATGGATCCAGATAAGGTGGAGGTAATCAAGAATTGGCCATCACCAAGGAATGTATTCGAGGTGAGGAGTTTTCATGGTTTGGCTAGTTTCTACCGAAAATTCATCAGGAATTTCAGTGGAATTAGTGCAGCAATGATGGATACAGTAAAGAAGTGGCATAAGTCTTTTCACTAGACAATTGAGGCTAAGAAGAGCTTCAATCTGTTGAAGCGGAAGATCACGGAACAACCAGTGTTGGTGTTGCCGGATTTCCTGAAGACATTTCAGGTGAAATGCGATGCAAGTGGGTTTGCAATCGGGGCAGTCTTAAGTCAAGAAGACAGGCCAATCGCGTACTTCAGCGAGAAGTTGAATGAAGCGAAATTGAAATACTCCACGTATGATAAGGAATTCTATGCTATCATACAGACGCTGAATAAGTGGAGGCATTACTTGATACCCAAAGAATTTGTTTTGTATAGTGACAATCATGCATTGCAGTTTGTGACTCAACAGGAGAAGTTGAATCACAAACATGTAAAATGGATTGAGTATATGCAGAATTTTACATTTGTAATCAAGCATATTTCGGGTACTACTAACAAAGTGGTTGATGCTTTGAGCAGGAAATGTTTACTGTTGCAGGAGTTCCAAGTCAAAACATTGGGTTTTGATGATCTCAGGAACATGTATGCAGCTGATCAGGATTTCAAGGAAGCATATGAAGCAACTGAGAATCTAGTTCTCAGAGACAGAAGCCCTTGGACAGAGTATATGATCCAGGAAGGATTACTCTTTAAGGGTAATCAACTGTGTATCTCGAAATGCTCCATGAGGGAGAATCTACTGAAGGAGAAACACAGTGGTGGATTGGCAGGACATTTCGGTCATGATAAAACGTTCGTAAAGTTTAGCGAATCATACTTTTGGCCAAGAATGAGGTCAGAAGTCAAGAGGTTTGTAGACAGATGTAGAATTTTCTAGCATTCGAAGGGCAGAAAGAAGAATGCGGGATTCTATCAGCCATTGCCCATACCAGAAAGGTCGTGGGATGCGATAAGCATGGATTTTGTATTGGGGTTGCCAAGGACACAAAGAGGTGTTGATTCAATCTTTGTGGTCGTGGATAGATTTTCAAAAATGACACATTTTATCCCATGTCAGAAAACCAGTGACGCGACTCATATCGCTAATTTGTTTTTCAAAGAAGTCATTCGACTTCACGGCCTACCGAAAAGCATAGTTTCGGACAGGGATGCAAAATTCGTAGGGAATTTTTGGAGGACCTTATGGAAGAAGCAGGGAACTAATTTGGCATTTAGTTCAACATATCATCCTCAGACAGATGGAAAAACAAAAGTGGTCAACAGAAGTCTGGGAGACTTACTGAGAAGCTTGGTGACAGAGCACCACAGCAGTTGGGACCATGTATTGCCATACGCCGAGTTCGCGTATAACGACTCAGTGAATAGGAGCACAGGAAAAAGTCCATTTCATATTGTATATGGCATATAGCCAAGAGGAGTTTCTGAACTGAGGGATTCAAAACAGACTGTTACTAGCAGCGCTAGTGCAGAAGAATTCGCAGAGGCGATGAAGGAACTTCACAGCAAGGTGAAGTAACGACTGCAGAGTTCAAGCCAGGAGTATAAACGCAGAGCCGATCAGCATCGAAGACAACTTCAGTATGAAGTGGGTGACCTAGTTTTGGCACATCTGAGGAAAGAAAGGTTCCCGAGGGGAACATATAATAAGCTCAAGATGAAGAAAATTGGGCCATGCAGGATCATGAGAATGTTTGGGGACAATGCTTATGAGATCGAGTTACCGGATGGGATCGAAATATCTTCAATATTCAATGTCTCATATTTATACCCATACAGAGATGGAAAAGCCGAGACTGGAGATGAGTAGCCAGTAATCCAGTGGATGAAACAAATGCCAGTTGCAAAGAAGTAGCAGATGGAATGCATACTGGATAAAAGAGTAAGCAAGAGGACCAGGTGAAAGAAATACTTCGAGTATCTGGTCAAGTGGAAGAACCATCCAGTTGAAGATGCCAGCTGGGAAGGCAAAGCAGAAATACAGATGGATGGACAAACTGTGTAGGAGCTCATGGAAAGAAGCCCATGAAAGATTTCAAGCGAGGGAGTATGATGCAGGAGCATCTCACACGTCAAGAGAGCCAGCACGGAAAGCGGAGGACAACTGGACAAACCAGCACAATTTCTTTTTTTGAATTTCACCTTGGAAGTTGTTGCGCGATCTTAAATGTGTCATTTAAGATGAGGTGCACTTGTATATTGTATTCAGACCTTGATCCTTTAAGCTCTCATCCTTAGTAGGTAGACGACATTTAAAATAGTTAATGCAAGTAGGTAGAATTTTAATTCCATATTTGATAGCTTTAGAGAACAAGAGGGAAACGAGATATAGACACCCTCATTGTGCATTGAAAAAAAATTGAAGGAAGAGAGGAGAAGAGCGTGCAGAGAACTGTATGAAGAACACCCATGTATAGACATTTGAATTAATAGAAAGAGCTTTGATTCAAATTCATGGTTTGTGTTATTCTCTGTGTATTTATGTTAATATGCTCATGAAGGTTTGCTTCCTGTTATACATTTGCTTTTATATGCTGTGTATATGATTTCATGTTTGAACTGAAGTCTGAGAGGAAGAGAGAATGAGTTTCAATTGTTTCTCTATTTGAGCCAGAGGATTCCATGCAAGGAGTGCAATCGAATCGTTCGCAAGGAGTGAGTTGACAGAGGGGTTCAAATAGAGATAGCTTTTGTTCTCATTTTCCTCAAGGGTGAAATTGAGCACAAAAGCCGTGCAAGGAGTGCACAGGCTAAGATAAGTCTCAGAGTTTCGATTCTGAGTGATAATATTGAAGGACTGCTGCTGCAGGAGTGCGCAGAGTCGAAAGATTTCAACCCTTAGATGTGGTTGAAGGTTTTCCGCAAGGGGTGCGTGCAAGAGTTTTCTTCCTGAGGACTTGAGAGTCGTGGAAAACTTAGCAAGGATAGAGTCTTCGAATTCGTCGAAGGATTGCACAGGGAATTTGGGTTTGAAGTATTCAAGTGGGCGCTGCAAGTTTGCACGCAGGGGAATAAGTCTTCGTGGAGGAACGAACAGACGGTCGGAATTCTCCGAGGGGAATTTGGGAATCACCGTGAGTCGTCAGATCTTTCAGAGGTGCGAGGGAGTTACAACGCAAGTGTGGAAGGGTTCCAAGCTTAGGAGGGGCAGATCCGTTGATCAGGGCCACGAGGATCGTTGGAGTCACACGCATATCGTGAACCGGGGTTTCATGAGTTGAAGTGTCAAATTATCGCAACAGGAATTGCGATATCGCGATCTGCGATATCCCAACGAGCCCATAACCGTCCATCAGTGGGGATGCATGTCAGAGGATCCAAAGGAGTCTGGGATTGGTGTATCGAAGGTCTTGAGGACAGGATACTCTTGCTGCTCGGAATCACGAAACGCGATATTCCAACAAGAGAGTTGTGTGGGGCCACAGCAGAGCGAGTGGAGGACAGGTGGCACGTGCATCAGAGTTCGGGGAAAGTAAAGTTCTGAATTCATTGACATCAGGATTCACGATCCCGTGAACCCCAAAATCCCGATAGAAGTGACGAGAAGTGGGAAGGTCAACTCACACATGTGCATCGGAGATTCAGCACATCGGGTATCGGGAGTCAGGGAGATAAGGCGTTCGATATCGCGAGTAGCAAAATCGCGATAGAGCGGAAATCCCGATAGGGTAAGATAAAGTCAGCGTTGACTAGCCATCGGGTCTCGGGTGTTCGAGAGCCCAGTGATGAACCTTTGAACTCGTAAAGACGCGATTTTCGATCCTCCGATAAGTAAAGAGAGGGGATCGAGCGAATAGAGTTGTGGGTGCAGATTTCCCGATAGGGAAATAGAAGGACGTTCCAGTTCTTCGGGCCAAAAAGAAGAGAAGATCCTGTGAGAGCAGATGTACCTGCGGGTGCGCCTGCGTCATATTTGACATGAGGCAAGGCTTCAAAATGATTTCTATGGTTTATGAATCAATAACTTCTATGGTACACATTTTTATTTATGTAATCTTGTATATTCTACTATATTATAAAACTAGATTTACTTATTATGCTTTATTTCTGTGTTTGTAGATGGAACATAAGTGGTTGGAACATCAACGAGAAGTCAAGAAAGAAAACATTTCTTTAGATAACCAAGGTATAATATCGCCTACAAATAATAAAGAAATGAGGGGTGCACACAACTCGAGCAATGACAATAGTTCAAGTGATGAATGACTATCAACATAATTGAATGTTGTTGCAAGTTGTATGTAGTTTTGTAATATGGGTTTGTAAAATTTAGGGATATGTTTGTTTAATGTAGTCTACATAGCATGAGGACATATTACCAATAACTATAAAAATTACATATTGGTTCCATTTTGATTATTGTCTCATTTACGTTGTCCCATTTTGTATGACCATGGGTCTGTTATTCATATATAATAAAATGGGTTTGTTATTTTATTGCATTGTCAAATGTTGTGAAATGTTGCATTAAGGTATTAATATTTTCATTATGCCAAAACACAATAACAAAAATATAAAAAAAAATATGATAATAAACAATATTTGTAAAAAATCCAATTAATTAAAATATATACATATCGGTGCATTCTTTTGAACTCACAAAATGGTACCTTAAATAATATAGACATTGATGATTTTTAAGGGGTTATACACACTAGTGTATATCAATAATACTAAAGCACCAGTAAATATTAATTTTACAAAATCAACGGTGTATAAAATGTGTGATAATATATATTGTTTTCGAATTATACGGTGGACATGTGATAAATACACATCATTTATTTAAATATATTAACATCACTTGTGCTTTAAAAAACTTAAATGCACCAATGCACTTAATAATACAAATGCATTCGGGTGTTATATTTGGTATACACAATGAAACAAACATAAAGTACGTATACAACAAAATGGGAATCTGATGCATAATAATCATAATTGACCTGGTGCATTTGTTTCATATGTAAGCATCGGGCAATTAATGTAATGGAGAACATGTGTGATTTTGTCTTATGTACACATTGGGGCATTTCATGCAATGGTTGTCGGTGCAGTTTTATTTTATGTCCGAATCAAGAATTTATGTAATGACACACTATTATTTTTTTGGTTTTATGTATGTTTCGAGAAATTTGGTGTGAGGTTGTTTTGGTTCCTTTTATGTTTGGGTATGCACTGGGAAATTTTATTTAATGGATCACTGGTGTGTTTTGACAATAAAAGAAATGAAAATAAAAACATATGTTACAACCTCCGCCCACTCATTTTTATTTTAGTTATATGGAACATCTGTTAAAAGATTTGAAAAAACTTGTCCAACCAATAGAGGAGGTCGTAGTGCAGTTTTTTTTGGAAAATTTGCTAGATTTTGTGACACTAAAAACCTCTGCTAGAAAGTCTTCTCCTTGTAGTGGCTACCGATTAGAGATAAATTATGCATGTGTCATGATGATAAGGGATAGGAACCTAATTTCCTTTGTACCAAATGCATCTATATGCAACTGTTTCAGGATTAATCCATAAGTGCGGACACGAACCGATCTCCCTAGATCCACCTGGATCTAGAACAAAACAGGACAGAATATTACTCTTTCCCTAGATCTAGCCTATTGAGTGAACTAAGAAATAAGGGTTATGGACATACCTTATGAACGCTTTCCTTAGATCTCTGTTGTTCCAAGCTTCGCTCCAATGCTCTTACGTCGTTCAGATCACAACAACACAAAACAATCGGAGTAAAGGCAGATTAATATATTCAATAGCTAATCTATACATGTGATCAAGGAATCATGTAATAAAGTGACATCATCTTTATGGGAAAGGGACATATTACTGTATTGAATTAATTGAAAGCGAAACTTACAACCTGAGCCTTGATGTCATAGGTCTCCTTTCGATGGCTCCTAGCTCTGACACACACACTTGCTCATGCATGAAGAAAATCAACCACTTGTGATGACTTTGTTGTAGTCTCTTGCTGCTGTAGCATCAGTCCTTCATATAGGCTTCCAACAATTCTCCAATC
>SNQJ01S0245541.1:0-13188 GCA_010110895.2 Picea sitchensis | reverse complement strand
AACTATGACTGGACATGGGCAATAGTGACATGTGAATGGGGTCAACATTGAAATTTTTTCAAACTGTTTTTGTATGCACTGAAATTTGACTTGGATAGAATATTCACATGTCTTAATGATATGGGTGGTTTTCTGGAAAAAAATTTGACTTACACACCCACTTGTTTCCATCATCAATTCATCATGTAAACCATAAAACCTATATTGCGTTTGAATTAGGCACAAATTGGTTGACATGAGTTTTAAGTTTGCAACAGACTTTCTTCATTTTTCTTTCAAGTTATACATTTTATATTATACATTAATGAATGTGTGTCATATTTGTGATAAAAAAACCATATTTCTTTATTCATTGTTTAATCAACACAATAAAAATATGTCCTTGCAATACTAGATTCAGGAATGTTTGTACTATCAAACGAATTTTAAAAGAAACAACGAAAAGACAATGTCCTAGGACTAGACATGGGAAACAGTGACCTGTGAATGGTGTCAACATTGAATTTTTTTCCAACTATTTCTGTATGCATTGAAATTTGACATGGGTAGACTATTCACATGCCTTAATGATATGGGTGGGTTTCTAGACTCAAATTTGACTCACATACCCACTTGTTTCCATCATCAATTCGTCATGTAGACCATAAACCCTATATTTATTTGGAATTAGTGCATGAATTGGTTGACTCAAGTTTTAAGTTTTCATCATCCTTTCATCATTTATATTTTAGGTTCTACATTGTATATTATACACTAATGTATGAGTGTCATAGTTGTGATGAAAAATCCCTCTTTTTTCATTCATTGTTTAACCAACACAATAAAAATATGTCCTTGCAGTACTAGATGTTTGAACATGTGTACTGTGGAATGAATTTTAAAAGGAAAAACTAAAAGACACTGTAATAGGACTATAGATGGGAAACAATGAGCTGTGGATGGGGCCAATGTTAAAAATTTTTTAAACTGTTTCCGTATGCACTGAAATTTCACATGGATAGATTTTTCGATGCCTTAACGATATGGGAGGGTTTCCGGACTCAAATTTGACTCACACACCCACCTTTTTCCATAATAAATTCATCATCTAAACCATAAACCCTATATTTCTTTCAAGTTAGTGCACAAATTGTTTGACACAAGTTTTAAGTTTGCATCATCCTTTATTCATTTTTATTTTAGGTTGTACATTTTATATTATGTGTTAATGTATGTGCATCATAGTTGTGATGAAAAATCCCTCTTTTTCGTTCATTTTTTAATCAAAACAATAAAAATATATACTTGCAGTACTAGATCCAGGAACATGTGTACTTGTGAACAAATTTTAAAAGGAACAACGAAAAGACATTGTACTAGGACTGGACATGGGAAACATTGACCTGCGAATGGGGCCAACGCTGAAATGTTTCAAATTGTTTCTGTATGCACTGAAATTTCACAAGGATAGACTATTTGCATGCCTTAATGATATGGGAGGGTTTATAGACTCAAATTTGACTAACACACCCACTTGTTTCCATCATCAATTCATCATGTAAATAAAAAAACCTATATTTCTTTGAAATTAGTGCAAAAACCTATATTTCTTTGAGTTTTAATTTTGAATGAGTGGAATACACTCATATATAGGGAAAAACATTCCATAATTAAGAAAAGAAATCAAGCAGTTAGCTTTCCTTCAGAATGCATGCATGCATAATAGTGATGGTAAAAATAGAAAGCCTAAAATACAACTAGTCAGTACACAAAGCTAGTCTAAAATACAACTAGTCATGTACATGAAGAAGAAGATGATTCTCCATATCAGAAAGATTTGGAAGATTATGCAGGTTCTATAGACTAAGAATACAAAGAATCTCATGATCTAGATGTAGGAGACAATGCAATTCTTGATGATGATGTCGATGAAAATATGCTCGAAAATGACATTCTTGACGATAATGATATCATCAATCCTTTCAACATTGTTTCTAAACCGGATGATGATACAGATGTAGAGTTCGATGAAGAAGAAAATGAATATTAAGGATGATATAGATGTTGAGTTGGATCAGGTACGTGACTATATATTTTAATTTGTATGAATTATTCTCTTAAAATAATTTACTTATGTCATGGGTTAATTACATGTTTTTAAGTTTTATGCGACATTTTTATATCCTATGCTACATCCTGTTTATTTATTATGTGAAACCTAAAAATAGAAGCCAATATACTAGAGTACATGGTAAACTAAAATATCATTTACAAACACATAATTTCATTTACCTTCAGTAATTATTTTTTTCTACTTTCTATATTGCATGAATCTTACAACTAGGTTGGTTTTGATTATTTTCTATTTTATAGATTGGGTATTGGGGAATTGAGAGAGATGTGAGGGGGAGGGGAGTTGAAATATGAGATTCCACTTTCACTTGGTTCGCCTTATCCTATAGAGGATAAATTATTCTTGAAACCAAGAGAAGCTTCTTCATTTTTATACCATCATGATCGTATATGTCGTCATTATTGTCATAGTATTGCATCAACGAAGTATGGATGAACGTGTTTGTAATTTCTATAGAATCTTCATTGAAACTATTTGAAAACATGGAAATTTGGTCAATGAATTATGAATAATGTATGTGTTTCATATTTGTGATGAAAAAGGGGACTTTGTCATTCACATGGGCAACAATGACCTATGAATGGGGCCAACATTGAAATGTTTTCAAATTGTTTTTGTCTGCAGTGAAATTTGACATTGATAGACTATTCACATCCCTTAATGATATGGGAGGGTTTCTTGACTCAAATTTAACTCACATGCCTAATTGTTTCCATCATCAATTCATCATGTAAACCACAAACCCTATATTTCTTTCAAATTAAGACAAAAATTGGTTGACACAAGTTTTAAGTTTGCATCAACCTTTCTTCATTTTTATTTCACGTTCTATATTGTATATTATATATTAGTGTACGTGTGTCATAGTTGTGATGAAAAATCCCTCTTTTGTGTTCATTGTTTAATCAATATAATAAAAATATCTTCTTGTAGCATTAGATGCGGGAATGTGTGTATTGTCTAATGAATTTTTAAAGGACCAACAAAAATACATTGTACTAGATCTAGACATGGGAAACCGTGACCTATGAATGTGGCCAACATTGAAAGTTTTTAAAACTATTTCTATATGCACTAAAATTTCACATGGATAGACTATTTGCGTGCCTTAACGATATGGGAGGGTTTCTGGACTCAAATTTGACTCAACCCACTTGTTTCCATCATCAATTCATCATGTAAACCATAAAACCTATATTTCCTTCACATTTGTACACAAATTGGTTGACAGTACAAGTTTTAAGTTTGCATCAGCCTTTCTTCATTTTGCTTTTAGGTTCTACATTGTATATTATACATTAATGTATTTGTGTCATAGTTGTGATGAAAAATCCCTCTTTTTTCATTCAATGTTTAATGAACACAATAAAATTATATCCTTGGCACAGTACTAGATGCAAGAACATTTGTACTGTCGAACAAACTTTAAAAGGAACATCGAAAATACATTGTACTAGGACTAAATGTAGGAAACAATGACCTGCGAATGGGGCCAACGTTGAAATTTTTTCAAATTGTTTCTGTTTGCACTAAAATTTGACAT
Organism: Picea sitchensis; assembly: GCA_010110895.2. Taxonomy (NCBI): domain Eukaryota; kingdom Viridiplantae; phylum Streptophyta; class Pinopsida; order Pinales; family Pinaceae; genus Picea; species Picea sitchensis. The sequence continues at coordinate 9,532 of SNQJ01S0245541.1, read as the reverse complement.
GGATAGACTATTCACATGCTTTAATGATATGGGAGGGTTTTTGGACTCAAATTTGACTCACACACCCACTTGTTTCCATCATCAATTCATCATGTAAACCATAAACCCTATATTTCTTTCAAATTAGTGCACAAACTGGTTGACAGAATTTTTAAGTTTGCATCATCCTTTCTTCATTTTTCTTTCAAGTTCTACCTTGTATATTATACATTAATGTATGTGTGTCATATTTGTGATGAAAAATCCTTCTTTTTTCGTTCGTTTTTCAATCAACACAATAAAAAATATGTCCTTGCAATACTATATGTGGGAACGTGTGTATTGCCGAACAAATTTTAAAAGGAACAATGAAAATACATTGTACTAGGACTAGAAATGGGCAGCAGGGACCTGCGAATGGGGCCAATGTTGAAATTTTTTCAAACTATTTTTGTATGCATTGAAATTTTACATGGGTAGACTATCTACATGCCTTAACGATATGGGATGGTTTCTTGACTCAAATTTGACACACACACCCACTTGTTTCCATCATAAATTCATCATGTAAACCATAAACCCTAAATTTCTTTCAAATTAGTGAAAAAATTGGTTGACACAAGGTTTAAGTTTGCATAATCCTTTCTTCATTTTCCATTCAAGTTCTACATTATATATTATACATTAATGTATTTCTTTCATATTTGTGATGAAAAATACCTCTTTTTTTGCTCATTGTTTAATCAACACATAAAAAATATTTCCTTACAGTACTAGATGCGGGAACATGTTTACTGTTCAACAAATTTTAAAAGGAACAATGAAAATATATTGTACTAGGACTAGACATGGGAAACAATGACCTGCGAATGGGGTGAATGTTGAAATTTTTTAAAACTATTTCTGTATGCACTGAAATTTGACATGGATAGACTATTCGCTTGCCTTAATTTTATGGCAGGGTTTCTCGACTCAAATTTGACTCACACCCACTTGTTTCCATCATCATTTCATCATGTAAACTGGAAACGCTATGTTTCTTTCAAATTAGTGCACAAATTGGTTGACACAAGTTTTAAGTTTGCATCATCCTTTCTTCATTTTTCTTTCAGGTTCTACATTAATGTATGTGTGTCATATTTGTTTTTTGACAATAACAGGTAATGGGATTATATTATAAAAAAATAGTGTCAAGCCACTGGTTCTGTTACATATGATTTTAGTCACACTTGACTAAATAGTGATGGAAAACTAGTTCTAGCTTAGTTGCTATATGCGGAGGCGTCTATACAAAATGCCCTCTTCGCAGAGTTATTTGAATAGGCCAATTCTTGGCCTAGGAGCTAGCCAAATTACTTGAATCCTCCCTTCTTGGATTGGTCCCTCTCTTGCTTCCATTCTTTATTCATCTGCTCCATCTATTGTTCCAATTTGTTGACCCTGTCTTCAAATTCTTTCTTTGGATCTTTGAGATCCTTGCGCAATTTCCCCAACTCCTCAGATAGCTCAAATTTCATGGTTGTGATGTCATTTTCTAGCATCTCCATACACCTCCCAGCATCAATATCCAAGTTCTGAAGGAATTTTTCCAAGTTGACCATTTTATTCTTCAGACACTGCACATTTGCCTCCAATGCTTCTAGTCGTTCCTCCATCGTGGGATTACTTCCAGAGCTCAACGCCATCGCTCCCCTTGTCATTTCTGGGTTGCTTCTCCTACACTCGATTCTCCTTCCTCTGATCACTATTCTTCTATTTTTCTTCCTTCCCAACCATCGAATACTCCTGATTTGCGCGGATTCCTTCCCTGCCTCTCCTTTTAACTCAAAACCCCTTAGGCTCGCTTCCCTCAAGTCATACGCATGATCTGGGAGGCATGGGATCTTGCTAGGTTTCAGTGACCAAATGATGATTGGGTCCATCATTACTAACATCCTCTTGAGTTCTGACTATGTTGGATTTGACCCTGTACCTCCAAGGACATGACTTTTACACTTGCCATCTCACATCCCTGTTCTAATCCAGTCGTTCATGGGAGTGCCCATGTGGACATGGTTCCATTAATTTGCATGGTTCCAATGCTTGAGAGGGATCCTCTATTGACCTCTACATCTACTGAAGAATTCATTCCCTGGAGGATGTGGTAGAGATGATAAGTTTGAAGCTTTCCCAGGAGGAGTTGGATTTTTTCCAAAATGTGTTGGAGTTTCTCATTTTGGACTTTGTTGCGGAGAATTAAGGCTTGGATTATTAGTCAAGAGTCCCTTATGATTACCAAATACTGGACGTTTTGAATAATAGCTTGGTTTATCCCTTGCCATAGGGACAGTGCCTCTGCTTTGTTGTTGGATTCTGTGCCAAGTCCCTGGGCAAATATGATTTCTTGGAGTCCAGTGGGGCTTACCAGGATTCCTCCTCCACCTGCCACACTTGGATTCCCTTTGGTGGCCCCATCAAAGAATATAATATACTTATTTTCCTTTATTTTCCATTCTTTGAACTCTTCCTCCTCCATCCTGATTTCCCAATTTTGATGGTGTGAATTGTGGGGAGTTTGTTGTTGTTGGTCTCAGAGATTTAGGTGATCAATCCAGAGTTTTTCTTCCCATTCTAATAGCCTTGAGTTCTTTTGTTTGCAAACATAGGTAGTGCTCTTGCCAAATTGGGCCTTTATCTTTGTGGCTACCTAAGCTGGGCTACTTTTGGCTTCCCTGAATAATCTGTTGTTGCATTTGAGCCAGATCTTCCATAGAATAAAATTTGGGAGAGTTTTCCAAAGGGTGGAGATTTGACCCTTTTTTGTTGTCTGAAAAGGATAAAGGGTGTGCCAATTTCGGTGCAGGGCAGGGACTTCTTGAGGTAAGTCAGGAGTATCTAGATGTAATCCTGTGGTTAACATCCATACCTCCTTGGAGTAAGTGCATCCTAGGAGCAGGTGGTCTATGGTCTCGTCTTCATGACAACAGAGAGGGCATATGGAGGGTCCTTCCCATCCTCTTCTTCTTAGATTTTCGCCAGTAAGGATACCTCTGTGTGCCATGGTCAACACAAACATATATATCTTCAGGATTGACTTGGAGGTCCAGATGGCTTTCCATATTGTCAGATCTGGTGGGATGTGGGGAACTATTGTTGCGTATAGTTATCCTGTTGTTGTAGTGTAAAGTTTGGAGTATGGTCCCCATCCTCTCCTATATTTTTTCCTTTTCTTTAAGGGGATTTCCCTTGCAGCCAATACTTCAACATATTCCATTCCTCCTCCAGCTCTGGGGTTATGTTAGCAATTTCCCAACTTAGCTAGGAATGGCTCTCATCATTTTCCCAACTTGAGATGTCCCACATGCTATGTAAATTATGGAGTCTCATCCACTCTTTCAGTCGGCCGAGACCCTGCTTTGAGTCTAGTGGGGGTTCTCCGATGATTTAATATTCCTAGATATTGATTTATTTACCATTTCCTGGTATCTAAGTGAGATGAGGTTTAAAGTAGATAAGAGCCTTCTGGAATAGAGATAAAATTGGGGATCCTTTCTCCACCTTTGTTGGATGGTCAAAGCATTTTTTCCTTGGGCCTCGGAAGTAGTTCTTCCATAACGCTCTTTTACTCCAAGAGGACTTTTCGGTTATTGTGTGCCATAAAATATTTTCTCCCAAGGATAAATTTTGGGTTTGGAGGTTTTTAAATTAGAGGCCCCCTTCTAGATAGGGCTTGGTTATTTTTTCCCAGCTTATAAGATGCAACTTTATTCCTGTCTGCTTCCCTCCTTCCCAGAGGAATCTTCTGAACAACTCTTCTATTTTCTGGATTGTAGATATTGGGGCCAGCATTAAGGAGCTTTGGTAAATCAGAATGCTTGCTAGCACAGCTTTAATGAGGACCACTTTGCTCGCCAGGTTTAACCAGTTTTCTCCCTAGGAATTTATTATGTTTTTGAGTTTTTCTATCAGTTGGGTCCAATGCAATGCCTTTGGGTTGGATTTGAATAAAGGGACTCCCGGGTATTTAAATGCATCCCAGGTGATGCAGTTGCCCATTTCCAGGACTCTTGAAATATATGTCATCTCCCTTGGAGTTATATTCCAGCCAAAGATTTTACTTTTAGTCAGGCTTATGATGCTTCCTGAGATTTCAATGTAATCATCTAACTCCTCTTTGAATTTCTTTGTTGTAGGCATACTCGCTCCTCCCATTAGCAGTGTGTCATATGAAAATTGAGCATGGTTGATGTCTTTCACCCTTGGGGAAATTCTTAGGCTGAGAAGGTTGTTATGTGTTTGTCCATGTTCTAATTGGAGGCTGAGAACTGAGACTTGGATGGTGTAGAGGAGGGGAGAGAGGGGGAAGCCATACCAAAGTCCCCTGGAGGCTTGAAATAACTTAGTGGCCCAGCCATTCACCAGAGGGACTATACAAGGGGAACCGATACAAGCTTTAATCCAGTTTATGAAAGGGGGGGGCAAAACCAAAATTTTCCATAACCTTGAATAGAAAGGTATGTCTAACTCTATCAAATGCATTTTCCATATCGAGTTTAATTATCATACCTTTGTATTTCTGGTGAAATCTTGAGTGCAGGGCCTCTTGAAAGAGGATGATATTATCCACTAAGTGCCTTCCTTTTACAAATCCTCCTTGATTTTCGGGGATAATTGCAGCGAGAATATTTTTAATTCTGTTAGCTATTATTTTGGTGAGGATTTTGTAACTTGTGTTGTAGAGAGAGATTGGGCGAAACCTTCCAAATTTGACTGCTCCTTTTTCTTTAGGGATGAGAGAAATAAAAGATGATTTTGTTCCTCCTCCTATCTTAGCGCAAGTCTAAGACTTCATGATCATCTTTGTGAGGTCTGATTCTATTATATCCTAGTTATTCTGGTAAAATATGGCTGTGAATCCATCTGGATCTAGGGATTTGTTTGGATTCATTTGATCGATTACCTCTTTTATCTATTGTTGGTTGACTTCTTTGGTTATACTTTTGTTGACATCTTCTTGAATGAGGCCCAGGAAAAGAGAGAGAGGGTAGGCTTTGGGATCTACAATAGATATTTGAGTTTTTCTATAAAGGGTTTCAAAGGATTCTGCCACAGCTGCTTTTATGCCTTCAAAATTTGTGATTGTCTGATTTTGGACCTGAATTTCTGTGATATTCTTAAACTACTTTCAAGATTCATCTTGTTTGTGGAAGAAGCCAGTGTTTTTTTCCCTTGCTTCCAACCAGAGGCTTCTATATTTTTGTTGCCATTACTTTTACTCCTCTCTACAGGTTTGGTGCCAATTCCTTTGGAGATGAGGTTCTTGATGTAAAATTTCTTGGGTGATTTATTGATCTTCCATATCACTATGGTGTTTTTCAAGTTGTTTTTGGGCTTCTTGGTGAGCTAGAATAGGATTTGAAAGGGTTTTGGCCCAATACTTTAGCGCTACCTTTAATCTTATGAGTTTTTCTTCCCATACAAAGAAGGCAGAGCCTCTGACTATTTCATTCAATATTTTGATAACCAAAGCCTGGAAGCTTTCATCTTGGAGCCATGCTAGGCTAAATCTAAAGGGGATTGGCCCAAGATTCTTATCATGAGAAATGTCTAGCAGGATTGGTTTGTGGTTTGACACACTATGAGGAAGTATGGTGGAGGAAGGGGTAAGGCCCAGAAGCATAAAGGAGCTATGAACTAAGGACCTGTCTATTCTAGCCGCAATGTGCCCTGGTCCTACCCTCTTATTAGTCCACATGTATTTCCCTTTAGTTGGTTTGAAATCCTCTAACTCCCATTATGACATGGTATCTTCTACCCATTCCCTTACTGGGTCTCACACAATGGAGCCACCATTTTTTTCAAACAATGCTAGGGTCACATTGAGATCCCCCACAATAATGATGTTTTCCAAGTCATTTAGAAGCATGTAATATTTTAGAGTATCCCAGCAGATTCTTTTTTCCTCCAAGAGGACAGGCACATAGAGATTGAAGAGTCTTACATGTCAGTATGTTTCTTTATGGAGCTGGCTTGTATATATCCAATGCTTGCAAGTTTCATAGTTAATGAGGTCATACTTTCTAGGGTTCCGGAGAGTGCCTATACCTCCTGAGGCTCCTCTTGCGCTTTCTGCTATTCCTTTTCTTATTTTACAAAGAGTTTTTGTTAGGTTGAGGAAGTCTTTTTCTTCCATATTGGTTTCCTAGATTAGAAGGATCTTGGACTTTGAAGTTCTGAGGATGTCCTTAAATACATCTTCCTTTATTTTACTGTCGAAACCCCTGCAATTCTAAGAAGTTAGTCCTGTGATTTACTTGGAGGGGAGATATGGGTTCCTTGGGGGGTGCTAGAATGCTTCCTTATCTACCTAACATTGATCAACTACCTAATAGTTGGTTGCGATCTTCTCAAGACATCTTTATAGGTCACTTTTTATCTTTCTTCCTTCTTGACTTTCCTACCTCTGCTTGTTTTTATTGGGGTAATAATGGTGTCACTTTCTCCCTCACTATTACTATTTGAGGAGACCTCGCCTTCCTCCCCTTCTAGATATTTTTTCGTTCCCATCATAGCTTTTCCTTGATCTATCTCCCTTTCTAGCATTGGCTCCTCTTTGTCTTCCGATGTTGATTTCCTTTGCTCCGCTTCAGCTATTGGTAATTCCTAAGGGGCCTCACTTGTTGTTTTTTTTATATATTCTAGATCCTGTGCCCTGCCCCTATTTGTAGTCACTGAGTCTAGTTGGTTTCCTTTCTCCTTGGACTGTGCAGGGATTTTTTTTTCGTTCCTTGGGCCTTTTACCTTGGATGAGGCTCTTCCTCTTCTAGGATGCTACCATCCTTCTCCATTGCCATTCTACTTGTTTGGATCTTTAGGGAAGTTTCACTAAAAGTGGTCGTATTCATGAAAACCCCTGCATTTGAATGGAAGTTGCTCATAATCAGGCTTATGGTAATGCTTCTAGTCTCCAAACTTTAAATTGATTTCCTCTGGGAAACCTACTTCTAGATCCACTTCCACATAGATTCATGCACAAGAGTATTGGTCCTTGGTGTCTGCCCTATTAATGTATTGGTCGAGCCCATTTTCGATTGCCTTGAGCTAGGAGGGATTCCAACAATGGTTCAAGAGATTTGGAAATCTTACCAAAACTGGGATGTACTTGGGCACTTCCACCACTGGATCAAAGCTAGGCGTCCAGTGGTTCATGTAGAGCCCTTGAGATCCCATGAAATAAATTTTTTTCTAGAAGATTGGATCTCAATATTCTTGTGAGATGAATTCAAAAGTATAGAAACCTCTTCCCACTGCATGTTCTGGATCAACAGTCGCCAATTTCTTTAGATCTAGTTGTCTGTAGATCTGGTTGAGGGCCAAAGCACCATAAATTTCCCAACCAGTCCATGATCGGATAAGGAGACTGCTACTCGCATAGGGTGGTTGGGGGGGAGATCAATCTCTTAAATCAAGTCGAGCATCTTAACTAATATTTGGGGAGTGGTTGGGGGAAGCTTCTTTCCTTGGGAAGCCAGAAGCTTTCGGAAGGAGTTAGTTGTAGAGGGAGGGGGAAAAGGCTCCCCTCCTCCGAAGGAAGCCATGGCACGGTAGTAAATATTTACCCTAGGCAACCTCAGAGCTGAACTTAGAAAAAAATATGAAATCCTTCCTACAGAAAACTTCCAATTTATGTGTGTCATAGTTGTGATGAAAAATCCCTCTTTTTTCTTTCATTTTTTAATCAACCAAATAAGAATATGTCCTTGCAGCACTAGATGTGGGAACATGTGAAATGTCAAACACATTCTAAATGGAAGAACGAAAAGACATTGTACTAGGACTAGAGATGGGAAACAATGACCTGTGAATGAGGGCAACGTTGAAATGTTTTCAAATTGTTTCTCTGTGCACTGAAATTTGACATGGATAGACTATTTACATGCCTTCATGATATGGGAGAGTTTTTGAAATCAAATTTGACTCACACACCCACTTGTTTCCATCATAAATTCATCATGTAAACCAAAAACCCTATATTTCTTTCAAATTAGTTCACAAATTGGTTGACACAAGTTTTAAGTTTGTATCATCCTTTCTTCATTTTTCTTTCAGGTTCTGCATTGCATATTATACATTAATGTATGTGTGTCATAGTTGTGATGAAAAATCCCTCTTTTTTAGTGGTAATGTGTGTACTATCAAACGAATTTGAAAAGGAACAACGAGAAGGCATTGTACTAGGACTAAGTGTGGGCAACAATGACCTACGAATGGGGCCAATGTTGAAATTTTTTTAAATTGTTTCTGTATGCACTGAAATTTGACATGGATATTCTATTCACATGCTTTAATGATATGGGAGGGTTTTTGGACTCAAATTTGACTCACACGCCCACTTGTTTCCATCATCAATTCATCATGTAAACCATAAAACCTATGTTTCTTTCGAATTAGTGCACAAATTGGTTGACACGAGTTTTAAATTTGCATCATCCTTTCTTCATTTTTCTTTCATGTTATACATTTTATATTATACATTAATGTATGTGTTTCATAGTTGTGATAAAAAATCCATCTTTCTTCATTCATTGTTTAATCAACACAATAAAAAGATGTCCTTGCAGTACTAGTTTCAGGAATGTTTGTACTATCAAACGAATTTTAAAAGGAACAATGAAAAGACAATGTACTAGGACTAGACATGTGAAATAGTGACCTGCGAATGGGGTCAACATTGAATTTTTTTCAAACTATTTCTGTATGCACTAAAATTTGACATGGATAGACTATTTGCATGCCTTAACGATATGGGTGGGTTTCTAGACTCAAATTTGACTCACACACCCACTTGTTTCCATCATCAATTCATCATGTAAACTAGAAACCCTATATTTCTTTCGAATTAGTGCACAAATTGGTTGACACAAGTTTTAAGTTTGCATCATCCTTTCTTCATTTATATTTCAGGTTCTACATTATATATTATACATTAATGCATGAGTGTCATAGTTGGGATGAACACTCCCTCTTTTTTCATTCATTGTTTAACCAACACAATAAAAATATGTCCTTGTAGTACTAGATTCTTGAACATGTGTACTGTGGAATGAATTTTAAAAGGAAAAATTAAAAGACATTGTATTAGGAATAGACATGGGAAACAATGAGCTGCAAATGGGGCCAACGTTAAAAAAATTTCAAACTATTTCCATATGCACTGAAATTTGACATGGATATATTGTTCGATGCCTTAACAATATGGGAGGGTTTTTGGACTCAAATTTGACTCACACACCCACTTTTTTCCATAATCAATTCATCATGTAAACCATAAACCCTATATTTCTTTCAAATTAGTGCACAAATTGTTTGACACAAGTTTTAAGTTTGCATCAGCCTTTATTCATTTTTCTTTCAGTTTGTACATTGTATATTATGCATTAATGTATGTGCATCATAATTGTGATGAAAAATCCCTATTTTTTCGTTCATTGTTTAATCAACACAATAAAAATATATACGTGCAATACTAGATGGAGGAACATGTGTACTCTCGAACAAATTTTAAAAGGAACAA
>SNQJ01S0245540.1:12036-25224 GCA_010110895.2 Picea sitchensis | reverse complement strand
AGAAACTCTAAAATGATTAATATTTAAACTCTAAAATTTACTTTATTTTCTTGTAACCTGTAAATAGTTAACCAAAAGTAAAAACAAGTAAACTAAAATAAAAAATAAAAATACATTGAAATGTTTAAAGTAAAGATCATGTTAGTATTGCTTTGATCTTTTTGGTTTTTTTAATGTTACAGTTAGTTAAAAATAAAATTAAACTAATAAGAAGAAACAAATAAAAGATTATATACATAAAATTAAAAAAGTGACTGAATTTATGTGGTTTGTATTTTTGTATTTTTAAAACTTTACATTGAAAGAAAGAAAATGAAGAAAGTGAAACTTAGAATAGTAAAAGAAAGTATTTTCAGAGCCAAAATAGTTTAATCTTTATTTTTAAATGAAACCCCAAACATTTCCTTGAATTTGTTGAAGCTTTCAAGCCTCTACGTAGACTTGGATCAGAGTTCTAGTCTTTAACTATCCACGATGGTATGTTACATCATACAGTGAACCATCAAGCACAAAATAAAGACAAAGAATAAAATCAAGTTGGATTTTTAACGGATCAATGCTGGTAAAATTCAAGGCAGTCATCTACATAAGAGCAAATTGATTAGTACTGAAAAATTAGACTTAAATTACAGCATAATTAAACAAATAAATTGATTACCTCAAAGATACAATCCAAACTCAATCTTGCTTTGACTCCTTTTGCCACTTTGTAAGACATTCCTTACTGCCAACAACTTCATCAAATCCTTACTAAAAATAATGGAGGATGAATGATAAATTAAAGAACAAAACCTCACTATGCTCCAAACGTCTCTCCAAATATTTTCCTCTTTTTTTCCTTCTTTTCCTTCTCATTTTATTCTTAAATGAGGTAGTTCAAGTAGTTCAACTACCTTTTAGTTAGAAGGCTAAATAATTTTAATTAAGTAGAAATGAGGTAGTTCAAGTAGTTCAACCACCTTTAGTTAGAAGGCTAAATAATTTTACTCATAGGACATATTTATTAAATAACATAAATAATAATTAATAGGTGGGAATCCCCTTTGTATCTCTTGTTTTATTTCAATATTCCCTTGTAATTATGCATCTTTGCAAAACATACTTTATATATCCTCAAACTAATAATGACTTAGAACATTAGAATAATAATGAATTTGGGAGAGATGAAGGGGTTTGTAATATATGAAAAATAAAATAAATGATAAGAGTGTATGATGCATGTTCATAACCCAAATATAATTAGTTTTCTCATACTATTTCTGCAATATTTATGCCTTATACCAACCAAGATTCAAACCATACAGTAAAAATTGTCAATATTATATATATATATATATATATATATATATATATATATATATATATTATAACCATTATCTATTTATACAACAAGGGGGGGATGAAGATTTAAATGATGCATGATTTGGGATTTCATGGAATAATGCCCAGAAAGTGGAATAACTTAGGGTTGGTCCTGTAAGTATAATACGAAACAAACCAAATCTTGTTTTAAATGGTTATATCTTGAATATAATCAAATGCCTCATATTCGACCCATATAATCAAAATTGTTGTAATAATATTGTCAATTGGTATTGATTTAATTAAATAAATGTTGGGCTTATAATGGAACTTCAATGCTTGTGTGTGTGTGTGTGTGTGTATTGCAATAGAACAAGTTCTTAAATTTAAATTCCATGCGGTGACAAACATCTTATACCTTTGAAAATATGTATTTTTCATACCAGTATCAATCGTTAAATATTGTATGAAACCAAGTTAAAGAAGACCTCACAATCAAGATGGAGAAATGAAAATATTGTCATGCATTTCATAAAGCATATTATCCTTTTGAACTTTTTACGCATGTGTTATCATCTTAGGAATAATTGAAAAAAAAACTTCACTTGTTTTCTCTTCTAGGGGGTCACACCTACTAATTATATTTATAATAATAAGTTTTAGTATTCCTGTAAACCATTTGCGTGCTATATAATTAATGGTGATTTCGTGATTCAACAACAAGCAATACATGGAATGAGGACAATCCTCGAAAATCTTTAACGACTAAAATGTTGACCAAAATAATCGGGTCAAAATGCCAACCAACATATGTGCGTCACTTACAGTGGCATGCAAGCTTCAACAACTCTGTTTTTTGGAGAAAAATGCACTGAAATGTATGGGACTTGAAGATCAAAATGATTGAAGGTAACCATTGTTTATTATACAACATGGGGAGAAGGAAATGGAAATTTAAGTGATACATGTAATGGGACTTCATGGAGAAATTTGTGGAAAGTGGGATGTATGAGGGAGTTTGTTCCTGTGTATAAAATACAACAAACAAGAAAACTCTTAAAACCTTTGACAAAAGACTACAAAGTTGAATGAAATATCATGGATGTGTGTTGAGGGAAAACTCAAGATCAACATTGAGCATCCATGATGTGTATGTAGGAGCTATCTCAAGATTGAGGGGATGGAGAGGGAAAGAAAATAATATTTGGAAAGGAATGATGATTGTTGTAAGAAAGGACTTCTCACTTAGTGAGAATATGGTTAACAAAGCGAGGAATTTCGACACATAGAGAAGGTAACTTAGTTCACCTGCAAGCCTGTTGTCCACCAAAGAAATTGGTTAATTAGTTAGTCAAATATATAGATAACCTTTAAAATCATTGACCATTGCTCCATCAAATCTTACCATAAAATTGTAAGGGAAAAAATAAAAGAAAGTGAAAACCAAAATAGAACAAAAAGTGAGAAAATAAACTAAATAAATGTAAATCAAACAAAAAACCTAATCTACCCTTCTTGTTAAAAAAAATTGTCTTGTTTATTTACATTTTTATATGTTCTCTTTTATTTATGTACAAGGAAAAAGGGATGCAACAACCTAGGACTCAAGTGGAATGACACTTGGCATAAAGGAACACATCATATGTTTTACATGCAAGACTCATGACTAGGAAGACTTTGCGCAAGGAAATCTTACCGACATGCCAACCAACGGATGCATATGTCGAGGGAAAAAGACCTACCAAAACCCAAAAGAAATGATTACCATCCTTCAAAATGTTCCAACCAACAAGATGAGATTTTCATCTTACATTGAAAGCATCAATAGGATTATTAAATATTTTAAGTTTAAGCTATTAATGGCCCCTCTAGTCTAACCGAGAGGGACACATAGCATAAAATACCTCATAAAATGAAATGTATAAGCAATCCAATTAAATTCATTATAGTTATCTGATTTGATGTAGCTTCCATATACAAATTAAGATAGATCAAGTTATTGTCTACAACCATAAAATAGATGCATGTACATCATGCTAATAATCAACATTGTTTTAACTAACAACTCATTATAGTATCATATAAATCATTCCTCATTTACGCAGAGTTCATGCACAACAAGAATACATGTAAATAACTTAGCAACAAGATAAAACACTTATCTTTAAACAAGAGTTGTGAAACCATCTACTTGGGACGGACGTTCCACCAGCCTATATAGATCCATTGTTCCAAATCTCAATAGTTGTCACCCTCGAGATGAGGATAGAAATCCACAACGTAGGGTGGTTTCTCATTTTCCACTCACAACTCATAAAATCAACAACCCAATGATATCTTCCTACAACCATCCCGATTTTCCACTATCTCTCTTCCTATCGAATTTCCCAACCCAAGGAATGAACCATCCGTTTATTAGGGATAACCCAAGGGATGTGCCATCTCTGCTTATTAGGATTAAGCCTAGAATGTGTCATTCATTTATCGTGGTCTCTTTAAGTACTGTGCATAGTAACTTTAGTCAGAAACTGAAGGGAAATTTCTTCTAGGAAAACTACCAGAAAAAAAATAGTAAGCACTTGTTTCTATCAGGTAACCCACTCAGACTTCACCTTTCGTGCTCTTGACAACTTGGCTCCCTTCAATTTGCAGCTCAAAATGGACGGAAGGATGGATGGAGGAAGGATGGACGGAGGATGGATGGATGGATGGTGGAAGGATGGATGGAGGAGATGGAGGATGGATGGACGGACACGGATGGATGGATGGAATGGAATGGAGCGGAAGGAAGGATGGATGGAATGGAATGGAGGACCGGATGGACCGGACGATGGATGGAGGAAGGACGGATGGATGGAATGGATGGAATGGAAATGGACGGATGGATGGATGGATGGATGGATGGATGGACAGGAATGGACGGATGGGATGGATGGAGGATGGAGCCGGATGGATGGATGGAAGGATGGACAGTGGATGGATGGATGGATGATGACGGATGGATGGAGGAAAGGGATGGAGGAATGGACGGATGGAGGAAAGGATGGATGGATGGATGGACGGAAGGATGGATGGACGGATGGAATGGAGGAAGGAGGATGGAATGGATGGAATGGACGGATGGAATGGAATGGAATGGATGGAGGATGGAATGGATGGAATGGATGGATGGAATGGAATGGATGAATGGATGAATGGATGGATGGACGGATGGAATGGACGGAATGGATGGATGGATGGAAAGCCGAGGGAATGGATGGAATCCTACCTTCTTCTCCATATGGGATGCACAAATCATGTATCCTTTTCTCAAGCTCTTTCTTCAACTCAGATAGATGAAATCTCTGAATGTACCATACTTTGGAATGCCTTGAATATTTTCTTAATGCCCATCCTCATCAAGACATGTGGAATTTTGTTATAACAATCTAGGACAACATGATGTTTTTCCAAACTTCAATCCATGCCAATCAGAAAATCACATGAAACCAATGGTATGATGTTGACATCCACCTTGTGTCGAGTCCATTCATGTTTATTTGACAATATTTAACCAACACATTGATCTTCCTCTTTGGGCCAACATAAACCAACACCAAGATTTATTATGGTTACTTCCTTTTGTGCGAAATATTTCAACAAATGTTAGCATTTCTATGTAGTTATGGCTAGCTCCATAATCAACTCAAAATTATAGTTTGGTTATCAACATACCTTCACCTTAATCATGGGGATTGATAATTCTCATCTCTGTTTGTTATCCAAGGTTGCATAAACTTGTGTGATGTTTCTAGCTCCCATGTCTTAAATTGTTTCATCCTTATGAATTTTTTGAACATTTCTCATTCTTTCTCCTTCCTCCGTAGGAGGGCAACTCTATATAAGTGATTTCCCCACATCCCCAACATTGAACAAGTTGTTTCCCTCAATTTTCCTAAATGAACTGGGCAAAACTTGTACTGCTTTGGGATGATCAGATTCTTGTTTATTTTCTTGGGATTTGTTCCCAAAAAAGGGGTGGTTGCAAACTTTCTTCCTTTGATCCATTTTTCCTTTCACCTTGTCATTCCAAGTCTTTTGTGTTAGAAAAAAATGATCGCAGAGAAATAAAATAAGACAAATGCGGAAATAAAACATAGAAGATACACAATACAATAGAAACACAAATATACTTGGTTCACCCGGTGTGGGCTACGTCCATCAAAGAAATTGCTAGGTCCTTCCTTTTATTATTATCTAGAAAAAATGAGGGGATACAACCTACAACACACCCATTGTAAATTCCTTCTTTCTCTCACATACTCTTTCTCCTGAATACATGCAATACAATACCCAACTATACTGCCACCCCTCAAGAAAAAGAGGGTTTCCTTTTAGGGAAAACCCAACATACCCAAATGCTAGATATGTAATTTTAAATGATGAGTTGCAAAAGATTGACTATGAAATCAAAATATGCATTTACAAGGTAATTTTTCCTGTGGGATTTGCCCTCAATCCCCTCACGTTCTCTAAGACTCTCGTAATGGGGTAAGTTCCCTACAACTCCTCCCCCGCGGGTGGAGGGGTGTACAATCTTCATGGGGTATAAACATGGCTAAAACAAAATACCTGTAATCGAAGACAATCGTGCTCCACACAACCAACAATATCCCACTTTGATATTGATCACAACAACTCCACTATTGTTTTACCTGTTGGACTATGATCCACTTTTGACCTAGAAAATTTCTCATATCACCTTCATGCTTGAAGACCAACCTAAAATTGAACAGAACTCACTGAGATTTTTTCAGTTTCGAAATCCAAATTAGTGTTGTTCCAATCTATAAAAACACTCCTGTGCCCTCCTTTATCTCCTTTAATACCTCCCATCTAAAACCAATACATCTCGTATAATGTATGAGCTTCCAAAACATAATGCATGAGTAGTTGTACCTCTCAAATACCCTCGCCAGGAATCCAATTTTATCATCTCCCCAATGTTCTTGCACTGGATTGTTCATATATACCTTCTCACAACTCTAATGCATGTGAATATTCTAGTCTTGTGTAAACCATTGCATACATCAAGTTGCCAATTGTTGATGAATAAGGGACTCGGGACATGTATTCTATCTCCTAATATGTCTTGGGACACATTTCATTTAATTTGAAATGGTTGGATTGGGGCAGGTACCAACCGGTTTGCATTCTGTATTCTAAACCTCCAACACCTTCTATGTACTCACCTTGAGATGTTTCACTGGTATTTTTCCTGCTCTTTGTTACCCCATACCAAGGATTTTCTTGTACACTCCAAATCCCATCGCAATGAATTAGCTAATTTCTTCTTGAAAATTTATATCATGCATATTAGGACTCGCAGTCAGCATGTCGCCTATACAATAGCATGATAATATAGTTTCCATTTTCTATCCTTTTAAAATAAACATAGTGATCATAATGACATCTATTAAACTTTGCTCATCATAAACCTGCCAACTTCAAATAATATTCCTTGAGCTGAATTAGGGCCATACAAGCTCTTCTTGAACCTTTACCAAATTTTCTTCCCTTTGACCTCATACTGTACGTCCAGACTCTAAATATCTTCATCCACCCCATGGGGAAAAGTTATTTTTACATATAACTGTTCAAGATGAAAATATTCTACTACTACAAGACTTAAAATAAATCCTAATTGAAGTCATTTTAAATAAATGTGACACAAAATTATTTACCAAATCTTTACCTTTGTTTTGTGCAAACCCTTTACAACAAGTCTAGCCTTGTACCACTCTTTTCCTCCATCTTCCTTCAACCTAGAAACCCATTTATTTTGCAATGCTCTTTTTTGTGTAGGCAATTTAACCAACTCCCAAGTCTGCATATTTACCAAGCAATCCATTTCCTCTTTCATGACTTTGCTCCCACTTCCTTTAGTGTCTACCTACATTGTTCTCTTCATAACTTTCGCTCTCACTATGAACCCACAAATAATAATAATAAATGAAGGAGAGTATCGCCTGTGTGGTCTACTTAACTCTAGTATATAGCCTCTAATAACACTTGTAGGAGTTTGAGGTAATTGTTGTTCATGTTTTTGTACATTTTGATTTTCTCGTACCTTTGGAATTTATTTTTCGGGTGATCCTACTGGCACTATGTATTTGTTTTTTCTTCTTCCCTGCTTCCTTCCCCGCAATTGATCTTTATACATGAACTTCTCATTAATAAGGAAATCTCTACTCCTTAATGATTTTTTGATTTCCATAATCCCATGTTTATTAAAACAAAATCATTAACACCATATCCACTAAACATACACTTTGGATTTTGCTTCCAAGCTTTGTTCTATTTTCTTTATCAATATGGACAAATGCTTCACAACCGGGAAAGTCTTCAAAATGAATAGTTTACCTTTTACTCCATCCATGTCTCCTCTCGAATTCCACCATCCAAAGAACTTGAAGGTCCCATGTTTTATCAAGTAAACAATAATATCTACAACATTTTCCCAAAACTATATGGGAAACCCCTGCATGCAATCTTCATACCCTTGCATGCTCCATGATTGTTCTGTTAATCCTTTCCGACACACCATTTCTTGTGGTGTTCTTGAACTGCTCTTTTCTCTCTACTAATCCCATGGTATGAACAATAATGGTTTCAAGATTCACCTCCATTGCACCCAATCTGAGACACTTCCAACTCCGTCTCATTCTCAACCAAAGCTTTACATTTCTTTAAAAGTATAAAAACATCATATTTTTGCCTAAATGCATTAAACCTAAGTTTTTCTAGTTGTATCATCAATAAAAGTAACACATAATAAAGAGAGCCACAAAGATATGATACATGAGCTGGTACCCACATGTATGCACAAGCTCTAACTTTCATTCTTATTTACCTTCCAACTCTGATAGTCACCTACTCTTTATGTTTTCCATAAACACAATGCTCTCACATAAATCTAAATCAATTTTTTTAATATCTAGAAACAAATTTCTTTTTGAAGTATCGACATCCCTCCTTCTCACTCATGTGTCCAAGTCTATGATGCCATGGTGTTGCATCCACTCATGTAGAAACTAAATAGATAGAAGAATCTGTTACCAGTGCATAAACATAAAATGTACCTACCTTTCTCCTTTTACTATCACCGATCCTCAGACCTTCCACACCTTATCTGTGAATATATATATACAACCTTCACTTTCCAATGGACCATGAAACTATATTTTCCTTAGATATGGAACATGTATTAACTCTTTCAAAAACCATTATTTCCATTCTTTGCTTTATTTGTACCTTTCCCATTCCAACACTTTTCAATGGCACCATCACCCAAATGAACCCATCCAAAATCAACTTGAACATTATCTAGAAAAATGTTTCCTATGGGTGTGATATGAAATGAAGTCATTGAATCTACTACCCAAGAATCATAAATATTATCTAGAAAGAATCAAATCATCTTGTACATCACATGTTACATTTGCTTCTTTATTATTCTCTTGTTGTCCATTTCTTGTTTCTTTGGATCTCAGTCTTTCTTCATATGTCCTTCCCACAATTCCAACACTTATTTTTCCCATTCCTTGGATTTGCATCTTTCCCCTTCCTCTAGAATTCCCATTTCACCTCGAGACTTTTCTCTATCCTTTTCTTTCCATGTTCTCCACAACCAATGCATTAATTGGGATGTCTCACCGGGTGTGATTTTCTGTCACATTTCCTTGATGAGGATAACACCAACAACATCATCAAATTTTAGAGTGTTTGAACCGTAGACATTTACTTTACGTACCATGACCAAACCATTCCATTTTTCTGGTAATGAGCACAATATTAGAAGAGCTCGACCTCATCATCATCAAATTCCACTTTTTACAGAACTCTCACTTGATTAGTAACTCCATTAAATTCATTTAAATGGACTGGCAACAAACCCTCCTTCTTTAGACCTTTCATATTAAATAATATCTTCATTAGAAATACCTATTGGACACTCAAGGGTTTTCATACAGTTTAGTCGATGCATCCATCATCTCCCTTTGTTGTATTTTATTTTTAAATATTGAAAGCCATAGACATTGCCAGGATCAATCGTATCGTTATTCTAGTGCCTTTATGCCAAGAACCTCCCATTCTTCATCCTTCATGGTCGCCGACTTTTTTTATTCCACCCAATGGTAGGAATAGATCCCTTCTCGATATAAATAATCTTCCAACTAGTAGTTTTTATCGTTAAATTTCTCGGTCCTAAACTTTTCATCTTCCACCATTGCTCCCACTGAACCAGAACTCTTTTCCGTGGGAGTTACCTTTCACTCTAATACTGTAATAAAAATAGGATAGAAGAGAAATAAAATAAAACAAATGCATAAATAAACATATAGATGATACACAATACAATAGAGACACAGATATACATGAGTTCACCCATGTACATTCACTAGAGAAATTGCCAATTCCTTCTTTTTATTATCTAGCAAAATGTAGGGATACAACCTTACAACACACCCATTGTAACTTCTTTTTCTTTCTCTCAGAATACATGCACATAATACCCAACCGAATACAATTCTAAGAAAGAGGGCTCTCTAGGGAAAACTCCTAATATAATATCTACCATCATATTTTGCGACCTAATGATGAACCAGAAGATTGATCATGAAATACACATACATTTACAAGGAATTTTTCTTTGGGATTCACCCTTGAACCCCTCACGGGTTCTCGTTAAATTTGGTAGCATCGGCAGCCATTCTCCAATGAGAGGCTATATGGCCCACCCTGAAGCTAGCTAGATTTTAGAACAACTACCTAGAGGTATTGGACAAAAGCTAGGGGAACATACAAACCCTATGAGTCAAACCAAAATTCAAGACGTAATGAGATGCTAGCGTTAGTCTAATGCAAAAGTTTGGGAACGCATAACTTCCTCTGTGAGAATAGACAGCCTAGTGCAAAATTCGGGAACGCATAACGCTTGTGAGCATAGATGCACTTAGTGCAAAAGTTGGGGGAACATACAACCTCTATGAGCCTAGTCAAACCTTGTGAGCCATGAGCAAAATTCAAGGTATCTAGCAAAAGTTAGGTTGAATGTAAAATTCCTATGAGCTAGAAACAAACAATATTCCTAATATTGGAAATGATGTAATTGTATTGATCTAGTGCATTGGCACATGTAAAAATTATCCACCATGAAGAGAATTTCGAATTGCCTTGTCAAGAGTTGTAACTAAATTCTTGATTCTAGTTCTATGTTAGAAATAAAGTGTAATGTTGAGTTGTAAATAAAGTCTTGAGTCTATTTCTATGTTAGAACTAAATTGTAATGTTGATTTGCAACTAAAGTCTTGAGTCTAGAACTAAAGTGTAATGTTGAGTTGCAATTGAAGTCTTGATTCTAGTTCTATCTTAGAACTAAACTGTAATGTTGAGTTGCAACTAAAGTCTTAAGTCTAGTTCTAAGTTTGGACTAAAGCATGTCAGTCTCAAGTCTAGTTCTAAGTTAGAACTAAAGTGTAATGTTGATTTGTAACCAATCTCAAGTCTAGTTCTAAGTTCGAACTAAATTATGAAATTGACTTATGACCAATGCATGCAATCAGTTTACTATTTTGAGCTTCTCCTCTTCCCCTCTTCAGCTTATATAAGAAGAGGTCGAACCCTCTCCTCAACACAGTTTTGCAATACAGTTATGCAACATAGTTTTGTAACACAATTTTGAAACAGAGTTTTCATATGCAGGTTGGGGGTGAAGTAATAGAGGAGCACATCAGTGATAAAGAGGTAGCATATCAAAGGTGTATTTCAGCAAGGTCTTGTAAGCCTTTGTCAGGTCAGATTCATCTTGGCAAGCTCTTTGAGAGAAGTACATTCATGGTGGATATTTGTAAGAGATCTTACATTATTAATGCAATAAAGGAATATTGTTTTCTAGGGTTTTTCTCCCTGTAAAGGGTTTCCCCAGGGTATATGTGTTGTTGATATGCATGTTTACTTATCTACATAATTATCGCTATTCGATTATGATTTGAAATTTTTGAAGTGTATTAAGTTGGAATCAAAGTATTGAAAAAAATAAAAGAATTAATCCACATAAGAAATCAAGCTCATAATTTAACATGGTATTAGAGCTTAGGGTGTGTTAAATGTGTTGAAGTGCAACAACAAGTACAGATAGATCCAAGCAATCTTGATTAAGTTTCTAGTGTGAGGACCATGGCATCCTCCATTTCAGTCAGGGCCGAAGATAGGCTCAAAGGAGCTACCAACTTTAATGTGTGGAAGCTCCGTATAACAAATATCTTGCAAGAGCATGATCTTGAGCAGTATATGAGCACAGTGGTGGAGGAACCAATGAATAATGTAGGAAGAATGGATTTCAGGAAGAATCAAGAAAAGGCCAAGAGAATCATCCTTGACTCAGTCAAAGACAGTATAATGCCTGCAATGACTTTGTTGATGACTTCCAAGGACTGTATGGATGCCTTGGTGAATCTGTATGAGAAACAAGCTCCAAGTTAGAAGAGGACACTTAAGAACAAGCTTAAGTATTTGAATATAGAGAAAGGTGAATCAGTGGCATCTTTCTGTTCCAAGATAGCTCAGATCAGAGACCAGCTTTTGGTCACAGGGGTGACAGTGGACGATGATGATTTAGTGCATGCCATTTTTTACAGTTTTCCTTCTTCATGGGAGACCTTCTTATCCAGTGTAAGTGGGAGAGAGATTCATCCCACGTTTGAGAGGTTATGTCATGATTGCCTCCAGGAGGAGAGTCGCACAGCTACCAGGAGCGAGCCAACGAAAGAAGAGAACTCATATT
Organism: Picea sitchensis; assembly: GCA_010110895.2. NCBI lineage: Eukaryota > Viridiplantae > Streptophyta > Pinopsida > Pinales > Pinaceae > Picea > Picea sitchensis. The sequence goes on along the minus strand of SNQJ01S0245540.1, from coordinate 13,097 downwards.
TAGCATCAAGATTCAAGGAAAAGAAGAAAGTCACTTTCTAGAAAGGTTCTCAATGGAAGACAAAAACCAAAGGTACATTCAAAGGAAAGAATATTGATACATCTAAGATTAAATTCTTTAGTTGTAATAAGTTGGGTCATTTTGCTAAAGATTGTTGGTTTAGAAAGAAATATCCTAGGAAAGGGAAACATCATGCCTCAACTGATGAGGATGATGAATTCAAAAGAAATCAAAAAAGTCCTTCTAATGAGAAAGAAAATAGGAAATAATATTATTTGGTTTCTGCTTTATCCAGTTCAGTTTCCATGGGGCCGAAAACTTTGTTAGTAGACAGTGGTGCATCAAATCACATGACAGGGTACAAGGAGATCCTCTTATATTTCGAGACAAAATCTTTTGCAGAGTAGGTCAAGCTTGGGGATGAAAAATGTTACAAGATAGAGGGATTAGGCTCTATCTCCTTCAGATTGGAATCTAGGGCTAGAATTCATGTTGATGAAGTATTACATGTTCCAGGGCTCAAGAAGAATCTACTATCAGTTGCAACCCTTGAGGACAAGGGATATCAAGTGATCTTCAAGGATAAGAAGGCACTACTATGGGCTAAAGGTAGCCACTTAAGTACAACATAACCCATTGGAACTCGCAGTGGAGGACTGTACGTCGCATCAGGACAGTCAGTTCAGGAATTGGCTCATGATGCGACTAGCTCCAGCGAGTTGTGGCATAGAAGACTTGGACATCTTCATTACAAAGCTCTTCTAGATCTACAGAACATGGTATGTGGCATGCCCTCTATTTCTCTTAGTAAAAATGAAACTTGTAAGGGATGCATGCTAGGTAAAAATATAAAGAAAGCATTCCCTAGTAGTGACAACAGAGCTTAGGGCATCTTAGATATGGTTCATTCTGATGCATGTGGTCCCATGTCATCTCCCTCACTCAGTGGTTGTTTGTATTATGCCATTTTTATTGATGATTGCTCAAGAAACTGTTGGATATATTTTCTTAAAGCTAAAAGTGACACATTTGATAAATTCAAAGAATATAAAGCCTTTATT